>PVKH010031186.1:0-12367 GCA_004027955.1 Chaetophractus vellerosus
AGAGAAGCAGAGTTTAGACTTCTTTGAATATATGCTGCTTTGTTGATTTGACTTTTGAACTACGTATTTTATATAATAATAAAGTAAAATTAAAATTAAAAAAGCAATCTTTAAAAAAACAGAAGTCAAGTGAAACAGCTATATACCCAGTTGACAGCATAATCCCCGGTACTTCCTAAAAAAAATAAAAAATAAAAAATAAAAATCCACAGGACTGTACAACACAAGCAGTGAACCCTAAGTAAACCATGGACTATAGTTAATAGTAGTTATAAAAATGTTCTTTTGGGGCCGGCTGTAGCCCAATTGGTAGGGCACCAGTTTACCACATGGGAGGCCCCGGGAACTGAACCCACAAGCAGGCAGACCTCCTTGAGAAGGCAAGCCACTGCGAGCAGGCAGGCCGCCGCGAGCAGGCAGGCCACTGCAGTGGGGGGAGACAAGCAGGCACAGAACACAAAAAAAATGAACACAGCAAGAACAAGCAGAACAAGCAGAAAGGCAGGGATATATAATAAATAAAAAATAAATCTTTAAAAAAATGTTCTTTTACCAATTGCAACAAATGTATCACACTAATGCAAGGTATAAATAGGGTGGTATATGGGGAAAACACAATATTTTATGCATGATTTTCTGTAAACCTACAACTTCTCTAATTAAAAAAGGAGCAGCAGCACAAAGAAAAGAATTATTAGTTCTGCCTGGAGGATCGGGAAGGCTTTAGAAAGGACTTATTTAAGCAAGGTGTGGACATAGTTTTTTACTGAGCACAGAAGTACACTCCAATAATAGAAAATAGCATAAATAACGACTAAGGAAAAAGGGGAGGGCTGAGAAGTATGTGAAAGTACATGGCATGTTCCAGAAATGGGAGGCAAAGACTTGTAGAATCAACCAGCCTCATGTCCAGTGGCAAAACTCTGCTGAGCTTCCATCTTATCCCTAGGATGAGGTCAGCAGTATCAGTTATTACTGAATTGTTTTGAGAATTAAAAAATAAATATATTTAAATGCCTCCCAAAGTGCCTGTCATATTGATGGGCTCATTAAGTGTCAGCTCCCATTGTACTCTACCTTTTGGGGCTGTAATGTGGAATTTCGCATGTGTGACCAGGATGGGAGGGGGGAGGGGTGCAGAAAATGGGTGGGCCAGAGTGGGAGGCACTGAAAGGCTGTGGACTTCATCCTGAGGCAGTGAGGCGCCCACTGAAGTATTTCAACAAAAGATTTGGGCTATATGCCCAGTGGCTTTGACTGTGTGCTCAAACCCTGGACTTGTTATTTCTGGACTTCTTGTTAAATGAGAAATAAATAAACTGATCATTGGTTTAACAACAAAAAAAAAAAGGTAGGGAGGGCTATATTTTAGAAAGATCGTTGTAGTACGCAGCACGGAGAGGGAGATTATTAAAATAATTCAGGCAAAACATGAGAAGGGTTTGAACATCGGCAGTCACAATGGGAATTGAGAATCTAGACTAAATCCAAGATAATTCTAAGGGTATGTTTCTAGGGCTGGACATATGAGTTCGGAGCAATAGGGAGGAGGCAGGAAGCAGACAAGAAAGGGAAAAAATTAACAGATATTAAAAAAAACTGACATATCAGATTAGAGAACAAGACAACTCCTAATATTATCTACTACTGACTGCGTATCTATGTTCTTGGCAAAAAAGAGAGGAAAAACGCAAGGAAAATCGAGAGCCTCCTTAAGCAAATGTTACATATTGAAAGCGTGCACACGGAATGTGTGCAAGGACGCGGGCAAGACAATGCTAACGACTAGGACGGCGTTGCCAGGCCCTGCTAACACCCAGCACCGCCCACAGGCGTCCGCTGCCGGGGTCTCCACGGCGTCACTAGTGCCACTGCTCTAAGAGAAGAGAAAGGGAGCCGAGAGCAGGCATAGCAGGGGCAGGCCTCCGACCCCAGAGCTCTGATTCCAAATCCTACGCCCTTCTCAGCGTGTCACAGTCACAGTGAGGCTCAATTTAAGGAACGTTCAGCACAAATAGCTTTCTTCTTTTTGCTTTTGCTGCCCCCTGCTGAATGTCACTGTATCAGTCAATTTAAACCAAAATCAGAAAAGAAGAAAAGTTTTATCAATATTTTAATGTAGAAAAGATGCCCTCTTCACAGCCCATAACCATAAATTATACATCCTATCTTCTTTCACTTTCAGAGTCTACCTTTTGCTGCATAAAACACCCGAGGCCAAAATGTATTACTTTGGTTCCGTAATGATCATATAGTGACGTGTAAAATCTCAGTGATTCCTAACAATCAAAGGTGTCATCAGGTGTATGAGAGCTTCTAATTACCAATTTAAATTTTCAAATGCAGTACATGCGCACACATCAATATTATGTTTTAATTATTCTCAAATATATAGAGGAACAGGAACTAATCTAACAGCTGATCGAGAAACAATTTTTAGGGGAGCTGATTTCATCAGACAGAAGAATAATTGGTGCTTATTTTACCAGCTATCTTTATCATACAAATTATATTTTAAAGCTAGTGTTGCTTAAGTGGATTAAGTTTTTCTCCTAGGTAAATTAATTAGATGTGTTCCTGCAGCATTATATAGTTTATCAATATGGCTAGCAAAACTTTTCCTGTAGATAATATAAATCTAAACTTCAGTTCAACCCCATCCCAACAAGTACAGATTCTAAATTAGAGAAAACTTAACCTGACCTCACTCTCTTGGTTGCTAAGAACTGTCTCTGATTCTTCTCTGAAGGGTCACTGAACAAGAAAGGTGATGGGAAACATAACCCAGTATCCAAACCTTGGAATTAAGTCAGAAGGTTCAAAACTTGACATTTCCACTTGTTAGTTGTGTAATCTTAGTCAAGCTATTTGACTGTTCTGAGACCTGTTTCCTTACTGTAAAATGTAGATACAATACCACTTCCTTGGAGTTGCTGAGACAATTAAATAACAGATACAAAAGCAATCAGCCTGGCCTGGCACACGGCAGAATGCCCGGTACAGGTTAGTTCAGTGTGAATGCTTTCTAACTGATGGCTTCAGGTATGCTTTCTCACGTGACCAGTTCATTACACACCTGAAATTTTTCCTTTGGAATGTTCCTCCGGGCTCCTTTTGCTAAAACCAATGCCTCTTCTACCCTACGACTTGCCAGAAGATCCTGTATTTGTTTTTCCAGAGGTAATGGGACCAAGATGTAAACTCCTTTACTTGTGGCAACGATCACTCTTCCTGTAAAGAAATCCATCATTGTTGGAAAGGAAAAACACATATCGCCTACAAGAAAACACATGGCTTCCCCCAAAGCGAGTAATTATCTGAATCGCTGATCAATTCATCAGAGCTTTCTCAACACAGAATTCTTACAGAAACCATAAATCATAACGCTCCCCTTTTCTTCCTCCCATACCATCACCTGTCAGAAAAGGACTTAACACTACATTTCCAAGCTATAAAATAGGCTTTTAGGCCTTTTCTTAAAATCAGGAAATGCTCGTGTGTATAGTAGTTTCAAAATATATAGTCCAATAAGATTGTAGCAATCATGGAAAATTATCAATAAGAATTATGATATATTTAAGATTTACAAGGTTCTTTTCACACAAGGTTAGTTTACATAAACTAAGCTTATAATACAATGTTCAGAACCATGATGTGATCATATTTCGTATCATCCAAATACCTCTAAATCCTGGTGTTAATTTATTCACTCCCAACAGTCCTCTACATTAACCCAGTCTGTGGCTAACGCTCGTCCTCATTTTACTCACGAGTCCTTCCACAAACAGTCCATGGAAGAGTCGCAACTGCAATCCAAAACCAGCTCCTGCTACTAAGCTTGTCAATTATGCTCTGTCCCCTTCTGGAGAAGCTTCTGAAGCTAAGTGTTTCTCGTGTTGCAGAAAGGAATGGAGCAGTCTTTCATTTCTCTCTGACGGATAATTCACACACTGGTTGAGCCTTTCCCACTCTCTCATGCTCTCCTACACCAGTCCCAACACCTGGTTTAACTGAAGCCCTCGTCTTTCCTTGCCTGGGTTGTCACCACATCCTCCTTCCTGGTCTTCCTGCCCCGGTCTCTTGTCTAGACAGTATGTCTTCTACATCACTATCAAAGTAATTTTTCTAATACTCAAACCAGCTTCTGTACCCTCTGCGCTGGCATCACCTTTTCCAAGAAGCCTCCCCTTGCCCCCACCTAGGGAGGGTTACGTCATCATCATCTTCTAGGCTCCGTGACAGCCTGTGCCCATTTTCACCACTCAGCAGACATAGCTCCCTAATATTATTGTATGTCTGCTATAATAATTGTGTCGGTGCCCCAACTGGAATCTCGCCACTTGATGGGGACTGCGTGTCTTAGTGAATTTCTAGTCTCAGTATCTATAACAGCACTTGACTCAGGGAAGGCAATGTTTGATGACCCAAAATCTTTGAACAGCCAATGCAACTCATAAATCTAGATTATATCCTGGTTTGAAGAGCGATCAAAGGCATTCTTAGGACAACTGGGGAAATTTGAATATGGGCAGGATATTGGATGACACTATACAATTAATTTTAATTTCTCTTAGGAGTGAAAATGGCATTGCGTTTTGGGGGAAATTGCCCTTCTTAGGAGATGCATGCTGAAGCATTTCAGAATAAAATGTCATGATGTCTTCAACTTGTTTTCAAATGGTTCAGCAAAATGTTAACAATTACTAAATCAAGGCAGATGGCAAATGGTGGTTCACTTTATTTTTCTTTCAACTTTTCTGTACATTTGAAAATGTGTGTAATAAAGTTTAGGAAAAGTAAAATAAAGCCCTCAACCGGCTTGCCATCACACACAGGTTCAAGTCCCTTCCCGGGCCTCGCCTTGCACCACAGCCACGCCGTTCCCTGGAGGCCTGGAGTCAGCTCCCTCTTGTGCAGATGTGCACACACCCTTCCCTCTGTCGGAAGGTCTTTCACAACACACCTGCTTGGCTAACTTCGAGTCATCCTTAGAGGTTTGGGTCAAACACCACCTCCTTCAGGAAGCCCCCCCTGACAGTGCTGGGAAGTACTTCCTCCTTTGATGTCCCAATGGGCTTTCTTCATCTCTCTTAAACGACCACAGCTATTTGTTTGACTGTCCAGCTCCCTATCAGCCCTGGGGTCCCTGAAGTGCAGAAACGGTAACACACTCACCAGTGTATCTCCATGCTTAGCACAGCGCCCATTTCCGAGGGGGCCCTTAATAACGCTTATTGAAGGCTGATAAGTACACTTGGTTAAGACTTCTAAATAAACGAGTACCTTCAAAGTCCTGTAGGATGTGGCCCTCCTTAAAGGGCAGGGTCTGCTTCTGCTGTTGGTCTAACATGCTGTGGACCGTAATGAATTCATCATCTAGAGCTATGACGTACGGAAAGCAAACAGCTGCCCCAATCACATTCTCTGACCAGTGTACTGGGGCACGTTGGGAGATCCCAGCGACAGTTGCAAACATGCCTAGAAAGATAAACAGAAGGAGTTAGTAGGGACTCCAGATGACTATGGTCCTTTTTTTCTGTAGCTGTGTCTGAATGCAGAAGACCCCCCATCAAATTTCCTGTGCAGCCTTATAGTTCAAGAAAGGAAATATAAGATGTTACGTGTGTGAAGACCCCTATATGGCTTCACTTTTGTGAAGGCAACTATCTTACCCAGAATTCATTCCTTATATTTACTTCCAATTAAAAACGAGGTTGAAAATATGTTTACATATACCCACATGAAGGTTTATAAAGCACATATCCTCACGTCTACGGAAAACATTGCTTTCAAACAATTTAAGAAGCTTCATATTTCCGTTCTTCAGTTTCTCCAACTAGTTTGCATCTCTAAATTACAGTTTTCCTTATACAGTTACTCAACAAGTATTAACTGAGCCCTACTATGGATGAGGAGCTTTCCTAGGTGCTCTACCAGGAATTCTCAATGCTGAGTTTAAGTCTAATTTTGGCTACACATACTCTATAATACAAGGATAGAACCAATTTTGCAATTCAAGATGGATTTCTGGGTGAGCGGGTGTATCTCAGAGGCTGAGCGCCTGCTTTCCATGCACGAGGTCCCAGGTTCGATCCCCTGTGCCTCCTAAAAAACAAACAAACGAAAAAACCAGCTCAGGGGAGCCAGTATAGCTCAGTGGTTGAGCACTGGCTTCCCGTATATGAGGCCCCAGGTTTAGTCCCTGGCCCCAGTACCTGAACAACAACAACAAAAAAAAAGATGGGTTGCTATTAAGTATTTTTGTCAATAATGATTAAATGATAGTTTAGCATTTTCATAAAGCACTAAGCTAGCCATTTCCAAATAGCTGTATACAGTCCACCAAGGATATTACCAAGCATAGGGGAGAGGGGTAAGGAAGAAAACTAATACAATCACCTAGCAAAGACAATCCATTTTAACTTAATTTTCAAATTAGTTGATATAAAATGCCTTTAAAAGCAGCCTGCTGCTGCAGTAGATAAATGGTTTTTACTCTACACGACAGAGAAGGGGAGGTGGGGTGGACAGAGAGAGACCACTTTACGATGCAAAGTATTTAAAATAACCATGAGCAAAATTCCTAAGTCTGAAATCAGTGACCCTGCTGAATTTTCTGTGGTTACTAAAACTGGAATGTACTGAACTTAATCAGGCACAAATATGGCCCTTGCCTCTAAATTGGGCTGTTCTTGAGAATGGGTGTCGTGCATAACATATTCTGAGGATCCTGCTACAAAACATACTGTATTTTAATAATTGTTTGGCCCCACTTAATATTTTAAATATTGGCTCTCCACAGTTTAAGTCAAAGCAATGAGAAACTCTGTCAAGATGTCAAGATGACAGAACAAAGAGCCTTATGAACGGGGTGGGGGGGAGGAAGGCTGTGACTACCAGCCAGGAGTCACAGCTGCTTAATGTGAGTCATTCTTTCACATTAAATATTTCCCTTTGATCCTTTAAAATCTTCAAAATCAATAAATGGACTAACAACTCAATAGAAAAATAGACAAAAGATATGAATTGACAATTCACAGATGACAAAATGCAAATGTCTAATAAAATATATGAATAGATTCCCATATTCATTAGTAACCAGGGAAACACAAATTTTAAAAAGTTAAAAAAAAAATTTACCCATCAGATTGGCTAAGTTTTAAGACTGGTAATACCCAGTATTGGTACATTATGAATACACATTTATGCTTTACTCAGTGATTCTATCTTTAAATATATCCAGTGAAAGCACACTTCATAAACTGATACATACAAGGATGGTCATTGCAGCATTTTAAAAAACAGTATAAAACTGAGGATAATATTTCAAGAGTATTGTAAGTCATCGGGAACAGAAAAAAACCTCATTTAATTAATAAGTACATACAAAAAGAAAACCTACAAATAAGCATATTGTGCATCAATTTAAACTCAATAAGCATTTACTAGATGCTATAGAGAGAGCACTGAGTTAGGTACAGAGAAATAAACAAGCTGAGACATTCAAAGAACTCGCACATGGTGAGGGGGTTAAGGCAAATGCAAAAGCAATCATCACACAAGAAATATAAATATAAACTATAATTATCAAACAAGAAATACAAACCAAACATAAACTATGTACCATAAGAAAGGTATAAAAGGGGCATAAGATCAACATACAAAACAGTAGTGTTTCTATACACCAGCAATAAACAATCCAAAAAGGAAATCAAGAAAACAATTCCATTTATAATAGCAACTAAAAGAATAAAATAAAGAATTAAAAGAATAAATTTAACCAAGGTTGTAAAGGACTTGTGCACGGAAAACCACAAACATTGCTTAAAAAAAGTAAAGACGACCTAAGTTAAACAAAAAGACATTCCGTGTGCAGGGACTGGAAGACTTAATACTATTAAGGTGCCAGTACTGTGGTGGTTTGAAGCTGTATGAACCCCAGAAAAACATTAAATTTAAGGCATTATGTGGGTGTAAGACCTTTTTTTTTTTTTTTAATAAAAACATACATTTCTCAATTAAATGTACTGGATACATATAAATTTTTTTTGAATCATACAATATGTTACACAATACATTTGGTTCATAGTAACTCAATCATATAGTACTTGTCCTTTTGTGTCTGGCTTGCTTCGCTCAATATAATGTCCTCCAGGTTCATCCATGTAGCCATATGCTTTACGACTCCATTTTTTCTTACAGCTGCGTAATATTCCATCGTGTGAATAGACCACAGTTTATCCATTCATCTGTTGATGGACACCTGGGTTGTTTCCAACTTCTGGCAATCGTGAATAATGTGTAGGACCTTTTGATGAGGTAGCTTCCATTAAGGAATAGCCCACCACAGTCAGGATGGGTCTTAACCCAATTACTGGAGTCCTTTATAAGCAGGATGAATACAGACAAGACAGAGCAAGCCACAGTCAGAGCGGCCAGAGGCTGGACATCAGAAGAATCTGGAGACGCCACCTCATGCGCCTTGCCACGTGACAAACTAAGGAGCAAGGATGCCGGCAGCCAGCCCCAGAAGACAGTCTTCGGGGAGAAAGCATCACCTTGATGACATCTTGATTTGGACTTTCTTTTAGCCTCAAAACCATAAGCTAATACATTTTCATTATTTAAGCCGAACCATTTCATGGTATTTGCTTCAGGAGCCTAGGAAACTAAAACACTACCCAAAGCAATTTAGAGTCAACACAATCCCCATCAAAATTCCAACAGCCTTCTTTGTGAAAATGAAAAGGCCAATCATCAAATTCATATGGAAGGGCAAGAAACCCTGAATAGCCAAAACCATCTTGAAAAAGAACAAAACTGGAGGGCTGACATTTTCTGATTTCAAAACTTATTACAAAAATACAGTAATCAAAACAGTGTGGTACTGGCACAAGGACAGACATACAGACCAACAGAATAGAATAGAGAGTTCAGAAATAAATACATGACTCACATGATGACAAGGGTGCTAAGTCCACTCAATAGGGGAAAGAACAGTCTCTTCAACAAAGGGTGCCAGGAAAACTGGATATCCACATGCAAAAGAATGAAAGTGGACCCCTACCTCACACCATATACAAAAATTAAATCAAAATGGATCAAGGAGAAGAACAGATGTGGCTCAAGCGGTAGCGCACCTGCTTCCCATATGGGAGGTCCTGGGTTTGGTTTTCTTGTTTTTTAAAAACAAAAAAACAAACAACAAATGAAAAAACCAACTCAGGGGAGCAGATGTGGCTCAGTGGTTGAGCACCGGCTTCCCACATACAAGATCTGGGATCCCTGGCCCTGGTACCTTAAAAAAAATATATATATGGGGCCGGCCGTAGCCCAATTGGTAGGGCGCCGGTTTACCACATAGGAGGCCCCGGGTTTGGTTCCCGGGGCCTCCTCGAGCGGGCAGACCGCCTTGAGAAGGCAAGCCGCCATGGGCCCCACAGCAGGGCAAGTCGCCGCAAGCAGGCAGGCTGCCACGTGGTGAGCTGACCCAGCGGGTCGCCGCAGCGGGGGGAGACAAGCAGACACAGAAGAACGCAAAAAATGAACACAGCAAGAACAAGCAGAAATGGGGGGGATATGTAATAAATAAAAAAAATAAATCTTAAAAAAAAAAATATATATATATATATGGATCAAAGACCTAAATATAAGAACAAAAACTAGAAAACTAGAAAACATAGGGGAATAGCTATAGGACCTTATGTTAGACAATGGATTCTTAGATTTGACACCAAAAGCACAAGCAAGAAAAGATAAAATAGGTAAGTTGGACTTCATCAAAATTAAAAACTTTTGTGTAAAGGTCATTATCAAGAAAGCGAAAGACAACCTACAGAATAGGAGAAAATATTTGGAAACCATGTATCTGATAAGGGTTTAATGTCCAGAATATATAAAGAACTTCTACAACTCAACAACAAAAAAATAAACAATTGATTAAAAATTGGGCAAAGGAATTCAATACACATCACTAGCCATCAGGGAATTGCAAACCAAAATCACAATGAGATACCACTTCACACTCACTAGCATGGCTATTATTTAAAAAATAAATAAATAACAAGTGTTGGCAAGGATGTGGAGAAAGAGGAACCCTCACACTTTGTTGGCGGGAATGTTAAATGGTACAGCCACTGTAGAAAACAGTTAAATATAGAATTACCATATGACCCAGCAATCCCACTTCTAGGTATGTACCCCAAAGAACTGCAAACAGGGACTGAAACAGAAAATTGCACACTGATGTTCTCAGCGGCATTATTCACAATTGCCAAAAGGTGGAAGCAACCCAAGTGTCCACCAACAGATGAATGGATAAACAGAATGTGGTACATACAATGGAGTATTATTTGGCCGTAAAAAGGAATGAAATTCTGAGGCATGCTACAACCCGGATGAACCTCGAAGACACCCTGTTGAGTGAAATAAGCCAGACACAAAAGGACAAATATTGTATGGTCACACTTACATGAAATCAGCAGCATATGCAAATTCATAAAGTCAGAAACTAGAATACCAGATTGCCAGGGGTGGAAAATAGGGAATTAATGATTAATGGATTTAAGCTTTCTGTTTGGGGGAGACGGCAGCACATTGTGACTAACACCAATGAATTGTATTCGTGAATGTGATTAGGATGGGAAATTCTTCACTGTATAACTGTTACCACAATAAATTTTTTTTAAAAAGTATTAAAATCTGAAAGCTGATGGGAGGCAAAATCCAGATCATGTGGGATCAGAGCAATCAGCATGCAGAGAAGACAGCACTTGAGGCCTGGCAGGGCTCTGTCAGTAAGAAGCAGTAGGAACCGAGGCAGGGAAGCAGGAGGTGGTGGGACGTGGAGAGCGAGCAGGCTCCCGCGCTAGGACGGATGGCACTGGGGGAGCCGCAGATCAGAAAGAGAAGTTAGGCTCAGAGGAGGAAATGCTTACCTTGAAAATCAGGATAGGGAGTTTGGCCTTACTGTGACAAGCAAGAGGATTTTATGGGGGAGTAACATGATCACTGATGCTTTAGAAAGGCGGATCTGGTGGGAGCATGGAGGGTGCACTGAAGGACGACGGCTGGAGACGCCCAGGTGGGAGCCATGCAACTGTCTGCCACTGGGAAGGAGGCCTCGGCTGGGACGGGGCAGGGGCACTTCAGGAGGGGGCCATGTAATAGCCTCCCGAGTCCATCAGGTACCTGCCATCTGTCTCACTGCAGGCAAAGGAAACGGTGAATGAAGGCACACGCAGCTTTGAATCCGGTGGGTCAAGAGAACTGGGCTGGCTCTAAACAGACAACAGGGAATTAGGATGCAGGGCTGGATAGGAGACAAAATCTGGGATTTGGTGACTTGGAGCTCATAGACTTCTGGAAGAGGGGAGACCACAGCTGAAGCGCCCTCTCGGAGGATGTCTGCATTCTTCTCAAGGGGCATGAACTGCTCAATGTAGGACAAAAAACGACAGAGAAGGATACAAGATGACGCAAGAGAACCAGCACAGAGAAGCACTGCTCCTGAGATGGGTGGGGGCCTTTGGTTTTCATTTTCTTCTAGAATATAAAGGTATGTCAAGTGGGTAATAAGTCAATGAGTTCAATGGAAACATGGGAAAAATACACCAAGAGACGAAGGCCTAAAAGGACAGACTGGTGGTCTGGTTCTGGTCCAGAAGTGGAAAATGCTCATGACCAATGGCACGGAGTGTGGCCTTTCCACTCATTCTTATAGCAGCAGACCTCTCTGTCATTAAAATTTGAATTAACCTGCCAATATAACACTAAAGTACTTAAAAAGCACTGAAAAATGCTGACAGAGAGAAGCAGTAGGTGCACCTCTGGGATGAATTAAGAATCTGAGAGTAAGACTGAGCTTTGATGCGGGAAAGTAGGTGAGTGCTATCTTTACTTCCCCTGTAGCTGAAGAGAGCCCAGAAGGGAAGGACAAGCGATCCAAGGGCCACCATCTCCACCCAAGCTCTTGGTGCGCCGTGAGCAGCCAAGGGGCAAGCGCAGGGTCACCCCGAGGACTCTGCTGAACTTCAGGTCAAACAAGCAGGCTCTGCGAAGCAGATGCCCCAGCGGCAGGGACACCTGAGACCGGAGTTCAACCAGGGCCACTGTGGTGGCCCACTTTAGGCGGTCACTCACTACACAACCATGGGAGTTGTGTGGTGTAGAGGCCCAGACAGCAACCTGAGACCAAGAACAAAAGCTTCCACTCAAAAAGAAAAGCAAGTAGTGGTTGAGTGCCTGCTTCCCACATACAAGGTCCTGGGTTCAAACCCTGGCCCTGGTACCGCAAAAAAAAAAAAAGAAAGATATTTTGGGGAAGCAGATGTGGTTCAAGCTATTTGGGCTCCCGTCTACCATACTG
>PVKH010031187.1:0-12340 GCA_004027955.1 Chaetophractus vellerosus
GCCGCGAGCAAGGGCAAGCCCCCGCGAGCAAGGGCAAGCCGCCGCGAGCGAGCAGGCTGCCCTGCGGTGAGCTGACTCGGTGGGTCACCGCGGCGGGGGGAGACAAGCAGACACAGAATAATGCAAGAAAATGAACACAGCAAGAACAAGCAGAAAGGAGGGGATATAAAATAAATTTTTTTTAAAAGTAATTATAAAAAATTAAAGAAGCAATTTATTAAAAAAATTTTTTTAGTCTTTCTTTCTACATGCGATGCAACCCATTTCCCTTTTTTTCCATTATCTGCTAGAAAGCTCAAAGCAAAATTCACCATTCTGTTATTGGGATTACACTTTGACTCCTTTTCCCAATATTGTTATTCACCTCCTTTTTCTAGTAACCAGCTTTTTAAAAACTTTTTGAGTACCCTATAGGCATGTGTAGGTGTTTTTATTTTCAGCATGTCATAGTCCTAGGCAGGATTATATAACTAAAACAGCAAATATCTATACATGTATAACTGGATACATCAAAGATATTCCTAGGGTACTTCATGATAAGTATACAATACCAAAATCCTAGGATGCTTTCCAACAGTATACAATACTAATATATTTCCAATATGTATATATGTATGTATGTGAATTTTATAAATATGTATAACATATTTACAAAATATATATTTTAAAGCAAAATATCCTTAATCCCTCAGAGCAATGACTTTTCTTTATATCTTAATAAGAAATAATTACAAGTACTTATAATTAAAGTGAATTTAAATATTTTTCAGTTAACCAAATCTAATGCATAACACCATGTCTGAGATACAGGAAGCGCTCAATAAATATTTATTAGATTATAATTGAATATAGACAGGCCAGATGAAATTTATCTTGGACAATCTGATAGAATACATTATAACTCTAATAAAGAGCTTTAACAATGATTTAAAAACTTAGTGGTCTACCTCTCACATCCCATAGTACCTGGCTTTAATACTATACACAGAATGTTTACAACAGAGAAATAACTTAGAGGTTAATGTAAACTCAAAAGTACTTTACAAACACCATACTGTGGAAAATTTTGTTATCCATCTTCCTCCAAATTTCAGCAAGAAGCTGCCTTTCAAAATGTGTTTTATATATCATGTCAAATGGGGCAATAGCAACACATCCATAAGATATTCCCCACTAATAACTTAAAGTCAACCCCATAAAAAATTCTCACCTGATTCGGTATGTGAAGAAATAGTGGGGTGGATGTACTGAGCTGAGTTCTGGCAGAAACGATGTGGAAACTGAAACTGTAATATCCCCAGTTGTTGCTACACACTCTGGATCATGAACATATCTATGTAATTTAAAAAAAAATTTAATTTTTAATCAACCTATTTTAATAACATAAAATATTTAAAGATGTGATGCAATTTAGCTTATACTTTACTTTAGGATCAAAAATTTAAACATTTATGACTTTAAAGGTATAGTCCTATTAAACTCAGATCAGTAATGGGAGCAATCCACGGTTCAGTGGTCAATGGTTTAAATGGATGAATAACTAGTTTGGAAACTAAAAAGAGCTTATCTCAGTTGTCAGAGCTAAGGAAACTTTTGTGACATCTGAAAACCCAGCTACATATTATAAATGGTGACTCTGAAAAAAAAATATGTTAATATATTGTTCCTACAGGCCTCTAATGTGTAATTAATCTATTATTTCTGCCATTCAGGCTGCTGTAAACCAGTGTTACCTCTACTACTATCTACAATACATGAATGTTCCATTTGGAAATAAATAATATAATGCCTATAAAGCCATAATAGCTTCTAAATCAAAATAAGTTTTTTCTTCTGCTATTTGAAGATAAGAAAAATACTGGCTGTTCAAGTGTGTACACATTTTGGCTTTAAGGTAAAGAAAACAGTGAGATTTAAAATGATGAAAAACAGGTTCTGTAATTACTCTTATTGGGAAACTTCATCTCATGATCTATGACTTTTTCTGATTTATAATCATTTCAATCTAAAAAATCTCAAGTGAAATACCTGAAAATTTGGTCTCTGATGATAGGGAAGCCACCTGATACAACATTGTTGACATAAGAGGTAAACCAATCAGTAAAAGTAGCACCTATACACCAATAAAGAGAAAAAAAAAGGAAAAATAGTTTTCAAAAAAATTTATACAGGAAACGGCAATAATTTCTCTATACTTAAGACGTGACACCAAAAACGGAAACACTTATCAACATAATTCCAATAGTCTATTATCAGGTCAATTTCTAGTCTCAATTCTACGTACCTTATTTCCTTGGAATTGTCCCACTCTCCCACCCCAGAGTATTTTGCTAGGGAATCCTTCAATTGCCTTCAAGCTACTTTTTATACTTATAATTAATTGCTTTTTAAACTTTAATTTGTTCTGCTATGAGAGTGAAAAGCTCTCTATTATTTCTAGAATGTATGAAACAAAGGAGATGCAGGTATTTCTAGGAAGAAACTATAAGAAAAATATCAGTGGCTATTCTCAGACAATCGGGATGCACCCCTGGTCCTGGTACATCCTGACCCATGCACAAAACTCTGGTAGAAACGAGGCTCAGTCTGGACATCTAACAGGGATATGGCATTGTTGAGTTCTACACATCAGACCAATCCCAGTATGGTCTGGCTACACTGCTGTGGATTTAATTGTACAGTTGTCCTCCATAATGCTGCTGACCAACTTAAAGCAGGAAAGAATTACTGAAACAGTCTAGTCCAGATCATACATCCATGATCTAGTGACTATGTCAATAACAAGTATTTACATGAATTATGTGATAAATTAAGGTATATTAAAATACACTGTGCCAATTTCTTTTTTATGTAAGCCATAAGAATTTTATTTTTTCATCTAACATGTTATTCCACAATGATTTTTCAAACTCTTTGGAGAAATTACTAATTCTAAAAACTTAAAATTGTACCTTCTATGAATTTTAGTTATTGACATTATTCATATAGCTCCTTAATGTCAATAGATAGATGCACAGTGGGCATTTGAATACAATAGCATTAATAATTAAATAATTCAGAATGGGCCAATAATAGATATTGAGAAAAGAGCCAGCTATTCTAGTTCACACCCTCTCTCAATCAAAGCCTTTAAATTTTTAAAGCTTTGTACTCACAGGCACAAACTTAGTGTATTTTCTATCATTCTTTAAGTAGAATAAGTAAATTTGGCATCTGACATTCATCATGGCAGAGTGTAGGAACTGGGTTAATAGAAACCAGATTACAAAGAAATTCATCGTTGACAATATATACCAAAGTGTGTTCTCTAAGATAAGAGAGAATATGCAGCATTCACTATTAAACTTAACACAGGTCTCAGTTTTCTTATATCTATTAATAGTTCATTGAACACTAGAAGATGCTACCTATATGTTACCAAAAATTCCAAGAAAATCAAACTTAGTTGAATCAAGATGCAATTTATATGTTCTGAGGTGGTCTATTTTTTAAAGTAGCCCATGTTTTGGAATTTCTTTGATAGTACTGAGGTTTTATCAAGTTAGCTTATAGGAAGCCACCTAGGAGCTGCTTTCTCATCTTACCTCCTAGCAATAACTTTCCAACTCATCTCTTCTCAGTGTATAACAAATCCTTTGCTTCCATTCTAGGAAAAACCCAGCTACCAAAATCGTATTACCAGATTATAGTGGTCTGCTATAGTGGTGGGGTCTTCTACACCATGTCAAACCAATACCAAACTAAGAGTAAGAAGCTCATATAGCCTGGCTGGCAGCTTCCTTTAGAGCACAGGCAGCGTTCAGTTTACAAACTGAGGAGAACCACTGGACGACCGCCATGATGACCATCTCTGAAAGCATGTGTTTTGCAAAGATGCCAATGAGGGCCACCAGCATGGGCATAACCCCCACAGGGTGCTTAATTTAGAAACCACAGACCACATGAATCGGGGTGAGTTGAAAGCTAGGGCCAAAGTTTAAAAGCTTTTTATAACTTACTAGGGATGAGGTTTCTTGATACTGGGAAGTATACAAACCTGGAACATGATGTAGTACAGGACAAATGGAGACTTACTACTCTGTTCAAGGATCCAATTATAAGAAACAATAGACTCCTTAGTCTACAAGGCTCCTTTACTTTTAATAGATAGGGATGTCTAATATGTGCCAGCAACGCCCTTAAAGCGGAATGGAGAGACAGGAAGCTTAAGTGATCAAAATCTGAGCAAAACAAAATTGTGTGAATAGCAAAGGGATGAGCTACACTTGCATACAAATCAAAGGATTCTCAAAAACTTATAAGAAATAGCCTTTTAAGGCCAAGAAAAACTACAGGTGTCAGAGGCTATTTATAAAACACATAGTTTATACTGATCTCTGAGAACTGCTGTGTCTGAGATTTTTAATGTAACTTATAAGTATCTTACTTTACCATTGGCATCAAAAGAGACAATGTATAAGTTGTTATATATCTATATCTATATCTATATCTATATCTATCTATCTATATATATATATATATATACTTCTATCTCCAGATTATATACTAATCTGATAGACAGAAAATACAGGTGAATGTTAAGAGAACATATACCCATTCACAGCAATTCTATACATTTTCCTGTTCTATAGCATTCCTAAGAGCCCAAGATTGATAAGGGCATGTTTTTTTTTTCCAAACAGAAACCAAATTCAAACAAAGTCTAAGTGCTATTCTAATGAGCATCTAAATGTAGTATTTTATAAACAGCAAGAATGAAGAAGTATAAGAATAAAATTGCTAGTTGCTCAAATAACTGAAAAGCAGTTTTTTGTTTTTTTGTTTTTGTTTTTGTTTTGTTTTACCAACTTCATTTTTTGACCAGGAAGCATAAAGGAAAAGAAAGATTTTTTCCTTCTCCTACCTATGATAAACATATCAATAGCAGCTGGGTTCCGAGCCATTTGGTCCTAAGGGAGAAAAAGAATGTTATAATTGATAAAAATGCATTTTGCTTAATTTCTTCATATTCTTTATAAGTATACTTCCCTGGATATAAGACAAAACAGATAAAAAGAAGAATAACAAGTGTTCCAACCAATACTCTGATATTTTTAACACTTTTCAGTTCCTGTTCCTATGATTTCTATATTTGGGTTCTCTCTAAAGAGTCCTTGCAATAATAGTTAAAACACTTATATAGTGCTATTATTATTACAAAAAACTAAGAAATTCTCCTTCATGAAAACAATTAGGAAGTTAAGGTAAAAAGCTATATGGCCTAATATCCTAGAAGAAAGGGCTTTAGATTCAGAATCAAGAGACTTGAACAATTTTGGGTTAATCACTTCTCTTGGTAAAGAGAGACCTAATCACCATCCTACCAACTTTACAGAGGTATCTAGTAAAAAAAATGAGGTAAAAGACATGAAAATTCCTGGGAAAAAATTAAAAGCTATGTAATCTCTTTAAATGTTTATCCAAAATTACATCTCAGAGACCTATGAAAAGCATTTCCCATTCTAAAATCCTCTGTAACCTTGAAAATACCTAATGTACACATATTTATACAATCATCAGAACATATCTGAAAGCCACATTTGAACACACTTCCTACTTACTGGACATTGGTAGAAAACTTCATTTTTGTTTCGGCCCTCTGCAGCTTCCACTGCTATATACTGACTCAAACCAGTATGTATGCAAAAAGTTAAAGGGAGACAATATTTCAGTCCCTGTCTCTGCTGGAATCCTCCAGCAGCCGTATCAACATCTAACAAATCCTCAGAACGATAGTGATTAGACAGCGCCATACTTCCCAACAACCTGAGAATACAAGTACAGAAATTTAATAAATTGCAGGGCCCAACAAGCAGCTGTGCTTTATCTTTTTCTAGATTAATAATTTCACATAGAAAAGTTTACTAGTACTGATCAACATGTCAATTCTAAGCTGGGAAAACCAAAACCACTATAATTTCTACATATTATATTCAAACTCTTGAGTGGAAAGAAGATGCTTATTTAAATTAAAAGCCCAATTTCAGGCTTTTTGAAAGAACTACAGTACATAAAAGAATTTTTCTTGCCACAATATATTGTTTTGCCTGTGTTTTGCCATATAGGTATGCATGACTAAATATTTAAATGGGTAAATTCTCTCTGGCACCTTTATCCTGGTACAACCTTTAGTTTACCTTATCCTATCAGACAGTATAAATGTAAATCAACCTAAATGTTGCCCAAATTTTCAAAAATTCTGAATACATGGGGTATAAATTAATCTCACTGCATATATATGATAGCCACCTTGGTGTCAAAGCCTACACAGTGTTTAATGAGATCTTCATCCTAAGTCTCATTACTTGGGTTACATATAAATAAAAATCCCTGTGTTGAAATTTATAACCTGTTTTCTAGGTCAGTTCTGGGCAACTATTCTCTCCTGTTTGCTCTTAAATATGATGAATTTTCAACTTTATCAAGTTTCAGTAAGACAGGAAAACAGACTAGGAAAACAAGAAACAAACCAGCCAAGAACTTAATCTTACTTAATCTTATCTAGTCCTAACTGACTTTCTAGTTATGACCCATGCCTAATATTTAATTTCTGAATACTGTCTTGTAATCTCTTATGGTCACCTCTGGGATTCCTTGCACTCACTTAACCCTCACCTGAAATGGTAACAGATACTCAGATTCTTCTTCACACACACAGGGCAACAGGTACTGATAAGAACAATGCTAAGTTCTCCTTAAATACTTATCATTTTACAAATACAATGTCTCTCAAATAGTTTAATTTCATAAAAGTACAAAAGGAGGAGACCCACTCAAAGCATAAAGTTTCTAGAACTGAGTGAATGTGATAGCTACTGCATGGTCTGCTTTTACTAAAAGGTTCCACAATGAATATGTCATCTTTTAGAAGTGAGTTTAAAATAGGCCACTCAATCATAGGCTGTGCTTCAATGAGACAGAACTATACTTTCTTTACTTTAGTATATCTATCTTTGAACAAATTATTCCTTTAAATGTATATGTTACATAGAATATGCATCAATCTCCCAAAACAATTTCCCTGGCCTGTAACAGGATAAGCACATGAAGGGTTCTGAACACTTTTAGTTAAAATACACACACACATCTACCCCATGTCCCATATCCCCCACCTCTAACCAGACTTCATTTTAACTACGTGTTGGTAGAAATGATGTTTCTATGATAATTCAAGCTATGTATTCTTTCTTATGGATTGGTATAAGGAAGAAGAGGGAATTTTTATACTCTTTTAATCTGTAAAGGGTAAATATAAATATAATTTGTTTACTCTCATTCTAGAAAATAACTTGCATCATTAAACATAACCAAAGCTAGGAACGTCTTACCCAGGAACCACTAACTTCTGCCCATTGTGGATACGATACGAACATCGATAATCGTCAGGAAGCTTGCAACCTATTTGAGCTTCCACAGCATCTAAGTCTTCTTCTCGAGCACCCTCTGCAAATACACACAAGATAGCGAAATGTGAAGAAATAATAAAACTTAAATCTAAGCTGAAATACAATCTATCTGCTAACCAATGAAAACAATCTTAGAGGAAATAAATTCTGTCCAAAATGTACTGCTGAAATATAGTTAAATGAACATAGTAAAATGCAGGGAAACATTTTATCACTTTAGATTGGCTCTGCCACCTGAAGCACTGAGCAAGCAAATTCTTCAGTTTCTTCTCAACAGGCAAACATCAGCACTAAGTAAAATATGGTAAGGTGGACACCAATGAGTTCTACAATAATTTTTTCACAATACAGCACGAACTTTAGGGTTTTAAGTAAGTTTTCTAAATCTAATATAGTCATAGTTTTTTGTTGTTGTTGTTGTTTATTAAAAAAAAAAAAATGACATCCAGAGTTCTCCAAACTGATGCTGCTCAAGAGTATAGTCTCTTAATATGAAAAAGAGGACATAAGGTATAAGTGCATGCTGTGAAGAGGCTGTTAACCTGGATTCTATTTTGCACATTTTTAAGTTTGGCACATATTTTAGCTTTAAAGAGCAGGAAGCAATTAAAAATACCAAGAAAAGAGATCCACTTCCAGCAACAGGCCACCAGGGTGTCAGATCAAATCTCCTGCTGAAAACAACTAGAAAAGCTGAACAACAAAAACAAATATGGTTTGAAGGCATTTGGAGAACTATCAAGGCCTTGAGAACTGGTGGGATCCAGAAGAGGAATACAAAGAGAGATTAGCCTGGCATCTGGAGCCACCTTATCTTTGAGGCAAATGCCAATTCTGAACACAAATGTGAAGCTGAGAGGCCAAGAAGCTGAGCAGAGTTTTCAGCAGTACCACTGGGCTGAAAGGTAAAAAACTGTAGCACAGGGTCCACAAAAGACAAAGAGATCTGGTAAACCCAAGCAGACACAGAAGAATGCAAAAATCAACACAGCAAGAACAAGCAGAAAGGGGGTGATATATATATATATATATATATAAAATAACAGAACTAAAATGGGAAAAAGATAAATACACAAAGTGGGTATATTAGTTTTTTATTGCTGCTTAACAATTGCCATAATTTTAGCAGCTTAAAACAACAGCCATCTACTATTTCACAGTTTATGTAGGCCAGAAGTCTGGGCATGACTCAACTGGATCAGCTGCTCAGGTCTCACAAGGCTGAAATCATGGGGTCAATTGGGGCTGCTACCTTTTCTTATACATCCTATGCTTGGCATCCTCTTCCAAGCTCACTCGTTGCTGGAAGAATTCAGTTCCTTTTAGGTGTAAGACTGAGGTCCCTCAGCTCTTAGAGGCTACCTGCCATTCCCTCCTACATAGCTCTCTCCACAACATGGCAGTTTGCTCCTTCAAGGTCAACAGGAATCCCTCTGACTTCTGGAAGGGTCCAGTCACTTTGAAGGGCTCACATGATTAGATCAAGCCCACTCAGAACAATTTCCCTTTGGATTAGTCATATTCAATTTGGGACCTTAATTATATTGGCAAAATCCCTTCACCTGTCAGGTAACCTAATCATGGAAGCGAAATATATTCACAGTACTACTCACATTCAAAGGGAGGCAATGATACTAAGCATGTACACTAGGGGGCAAGAATCTTGGTGACTATCTCAGAACTGTGCCTACCACAGGGAGGGATTTTAATAAACCTTTCTCAGTAACTAATAGAACAAGCAGACCAAAAAAAACCAAAACAAAACAAAAAAAACCAACAAATCAATAAAGGTACAAAAGATTTAAACAAGAGTAATAATTTTTACCTACTCATATATAGTACTGAATCCAACAACTGCATAATATACATCATTTTCCAGCGTACATGTAACATTTACCAAAATAGATCATATGTGGGACCACAGCAAGACTCAACAAATTTCACATGACTAAACACATTTGGACATGTTCTCTGATCACACTGGAATTAAACTATAAATTAAAATTCAAAAGATTACTAGAAAGTCTCAAATATTTGGAAATTAAGCAATACATGTATATAATCCATGGATCAAAGGGGAAATTAAAAGAAACTAGAAAATATTTTTAACAGAATGATAATGAAAACACAACATATTAAAACTTGTGGGGATGGAGCAGGTGTAGCTCAGTGGTTGAGCACCTGCTTCACATATATGAGGGCCCAGGTTCAACGGCCAGTACCTCCTTAAAAACAAACAAACAAAAAACTTGTGGGATGAAGTCAAAATTATGTTTACAGGGAAATGTATAGCCCTAAATGTATTTGGAAAAACAAAACAAAACAAGAAAGGATGAAATCTATGATCTAAGCATTCATCTAAAGTCAGGGGAAAAAAAAGTAAAATAAGCTCCAAGAGAATAGAATGGAAATAAAAGAAATTAATGAAACAAAAGGCAAAAGTACAATAGAGAGGATCGACAAAATCAAAAGCTAGTTCTTTGAGAAAATTAATAAAACTGATTAGCCCCTATCTAGCAAGACAGATCAAGAATAACAAAAAAGCACAAATCATTAATATCAGAAATGGAAAAGGGGATATCACTACAGATTCACCAAGCATTAAAAAGATAAGAGGATATTATGAAAAACCAATACATTTTAAATGTAGATAAAATGGATTTCCTAGAAAAACAAAACTTATCAAAACTGACATAAGAATGAAAAATCTTAATAGTCCTATAGCTAATAAAGAAATTGAATCCTTAATTTAAAACCTTTCCACAAGGAAAACTCCAGGACTGAATGGCTTCACTGATGCATTCTACTAATTTAAGGAAGAAATAAGACCAAGCTTACATAAACTCTTCCAGGGAACAGAAAAAGAGGCAACACTTCCCGACTTGTTTTACAAGGCCAGCATCATCTTGATACCAAAACCTGACAAGAACATTGCAAGAAAGGAAAATTACAGGCCAAACTCTCTCGTGAACATAGATGTAAAAACCCCAGTAAAATACTAGCAAATCAAATCTAATAATATAGAAAATGAATAACATATTACAATCAAAGTAAGTTTATTCCAGAAATACACTTGGTTTAACATTCAGAAAAACAATCACTGTAATACACCATGTTAACAGAATGAAGGAGAAAAATAATATGATAATCATAAGGCAAAAAATAATAAAAATTTCAAAAATTAAAAATAAAGTGCTAAGAACTAAAAGAGAAAGAAAAAAAATCACAAGACAGAGAAGGCATCTGATAAAAATATAATTATCCAGTTAACCAAAAAACCCTCTTCCCAAACTAGGAATAGAAGGGAGTTTCATCAATTTGATAAAGAGTATCTACAAAAAACTAGAGCAAACATCATATATAAAGGTGAAAAGTGAAAAGCTTTTCCTCTGCTTTCAGAAAGATAATGATGCCCACTATCATCATTTCTACTTAACATTGTACTGAAGGTCCTAGTCAGTGCAATAAAGCAAGAAAAAAGAGGAAGAAAAGAAAAAGAATATAAGGATCAAAAAGCTAGAAATAAAATTGTCATTATTCTACATTTCCAAGCAATACAAATTAACACCACCACTACACACCCACTGGAAAAGCTAAAACAAAAAGAACGACAACATTAAAGTATTGGAAGAATCAATGTGGAAAATTGAAAGTTTCTCCTGAAGTTTATATAAGCACACTCTCTAACCCAGGAAATCCAGTCCTAGATACTTACTCAATAGAAATGTGTTCATATGTACATCAAAAAATGATTTAGAGCATTATTTGTAAGCCAAAAACTGGAAATAATACAACTATCCATTATTAGTTGAATGAATGTATAAATTATGGTCTATAATGGATACTATACCACAACAAAAATGAACTATCATTACACACTACAAGGTTGAATCACAAACAAAACAAATAATTCACACAAAATACATACTCAGTTGTGCAATTTATATTAAGTTCAAAAACAGAGAAAACTACCTTTATGGAAGGGGGCTTCTAAATGCAGATACTATTCTACTTCCTGACCCAGAAGGTATTGCATAAGCATGTTCACATTATGATAATTCACTGAATTGAATACTTATAATCTGTGCACATTTCTTTATGTTAGTTAACATCACCAGTGGTGTCAAGTGGATATCATGTACCCCCAGAGTATGTGATGAGAAAGGCAATTTACCTCTGTGGTAAACTTTCTAATAACCCATAATCCCAGTTTAATCATAAGAACATCAGACAAAGCCAATTTGAGGGATATTTTACAAAATAACTTTGAATTATATTTTGAATTTTTAAAGTAATTTTGAGTAAAATGAATGCCACTGTCTTTGGATTATATTTTGGATTTTAAAGTAATTTTGAGTATTCCTCAAAATTGTCAAGGTCATGAAAAACTAGGAAAGTCTGAGAGAAACTGTCATAGACTAGAGTGACATGACATAGATTAAAGCGACATGACAACTAAATACAATGAAGTATTCTGGATTGGATCCTGGAACAGAAAAAGGACATTAATGGAAAAACTGATGAAATCCAAATAAAAAGTCTAGAGTTCAGTTAACAGCAAAGCACCAATGAAGACTTTGGAGTTTTGACAATTGTTCCATAGTAATATAAGATGGTACATTGGGGGAAATTAAAACTCAGCAATGGGTGAACAGGAATGCTCTGTACTATCTTTGCAACTTTCCTGTAAATCTGAAAGTATTCCAAAATAAAAAGGCTATTTAAAAAAAAAAGTTTAGTACAAAATGAACCGAGGTGAATAGCTGCCTAATCCAGCAAGTTGTATGAAGAAACGAATATTTATGTGGTATGTGCTACATGTTAAACATTTAACATGATACCTTAAGAAACCAAGAATTACTTGAAGAAAAGAGATCACTAGATTAAAAAAAAAA
>PVKH010031188.1:0-12365 GCA_004027955.1 Chaetophractus vellerosus
AATCAGAGGCTGCCTTGTCACACGCCAGCCTCCACCAAGTGGAGGCCACCCAGTTGTGCTTCCTCATTTGTTGTTTGCCTCCACCAATCGGGAGCTGCTCTGTTGCACTCCCTCCTCCCCTTACCCCCACATGTTACAAGTAGCAGCGTTTTTCCAATAAAGTTAGACTTGGTCGCCCTGCCTCATCTCCGGAGTCGGCGTGTGTGCTCCGTTCGTCGCTCACCCCTCCACCAGCTGCCCAGCTGCCTTCTTATCATTGTGCGCAGCTCCTGATTCCTGGCCCGCCGCGTTTGGGGACGCCTGAGCCCGACGGGCCCCCGTGTGCCCGGCCTTGCCGCGCTTGGGGACGCCTGAGCCCGGCGAGCCAAAGACCCCGCTCTTCCCCCCTTTTCGCCTTCCCCGCTGTTCCCCCTTCGTCTCCTATCTGGTTGGGGAGGGCCACTTGGAGGCTTATTCATCTCCTGACTGGCCGGGGAGGGCCACCAGGAGATTGATCGGAGGTGGCTAGCAGAAATCCCCCGGCAGTCAGGGTCACCGCCAGCAGCCGGTGCCTGGTCCCTGTGGTCCCTGGGAATGAGGTCGTCGCCGAACAGCAGACGACGACAAGTTTTGAGAGCTTTGAAGTCAAAATAAGCATGGCAAGTGGAAAGAGTGATGGGGGGATGGTGTGGAAACATTGTTAGAGAGGGCAGACTTTGAGGGGCTGACAATGGAGCAGAACTTGTTGGAGATCTGTTATTCTTGAGATCAAGGAATGTGGGCAGCTGCGTTAGTGATCAGAAGAAGAGCAGAGGAAAAAGAAAAAAGGGTGGGGAGAGAGGAGTGGTTTGTTCTGGCCATGGAAAGCCTGGATGAACCAGGTTTACCATTTATTGTGGGTTGATTGTGTACCCTCAAGAGATATCTTAAGGTCCTAATTCCTGGTAATTGTGAATGTGACTTTATTTGGAAATAGGGTCTTTGCAGATGTAATCAAATTAAAATGAGTGGTGGGCCCAAAATCCAGTGGCTGGTGTCCTTATGAGAAGAGAGAGATACAGATGCACACAGAGGGAAGGAGGCCCTGTGAAGATGGGGGCAGAAATTGGAGAGATGTAGCTACAAGTCAAGGAATTCCAAGGATTGCTGACAATCACTGTACTTAGGAAGAGGAAAGGTAGGGTAGTTCCCTAGAAACTTCAGAGAAAGCATAACCTTGCTGACACCTTATTTCAGAATTCTATCTTCCAGAACTGTGAGAGAATCAATTTCTGTTATTTTAATCCACCCAGTGTGTTACTTTATATTGACAGCCATAGGAAATGAATGTACTCTCACACTGGGAGTCCTCTTCTCCCTTAAACCCAGAGCTTCTCATTTGTAGACTGTGCTGGATACACAGGGACAAAGGTCTTATTCATTGGAAAAACTGTGGCTAGGGTTCCATAGGGATCACCACACACATAAACTCACTGACCAATGATGACCACCAGGCATGGAGATCCTACGATGTGATGGACCTACTTAATTCCTCAAACTTGTCCAGGGAGGTTGACTTTGGGCAAGTTACTTAAACTTTCTGAGCTGCAAGTTTTTGTATGATGTAGGGTGAAGATAGCAAACAACTAATAAATGAACAAGAAAGGGGCTGAAATTAGGATTGTCTGATTCCAAATCCAGTGCTGTTCAATGGATGGCAGTCAATACTGCAGCCTGGAGCATAGAGATTATTAAATTTCTGTCCTTCCAGATTATTTTACTTCTGTCCTGTGATGTCAGACAAATACTAGGTGCACATTGAGATTCAGCGCCAACATCACCTCCTCTGGAGGTCTTGTCTGACTTCTACAGAGTAAAAAGCTCTCATCTAGGCCCTCAAGCACCAAGTCCACCTCTGCACAATAGCAGTTATCTGGGAAGACAAGAAACACGATCGTTTTCACCTCCTGGCAAGTGGTTGGAAAATGATGAGCTCTCAATAGGTTGTACTGATGAATGAATGAGTTACATTTAAACTTGGCTCTCCTAAGGTCATCCTCTACTCTCCTTGTGGATTTGCCCATTTGTCTCCTTTAATCAGGAAATCTTTGTAAGACATCCATAGCTGGTTAACCTCCCTCCCCGTTAGAGTGGCAATTCAGACTCAATTTCTGACTCAGAGGATGCCCCTCTTTCTAAACTCAGAAATGACCTAAGTCTACTTGTATACTGATTTCTAGAATCTTATTGTCACCCCAATCTTAAAGACGGAGAAACTAAAATTAATGAATATACCTCTCTGTGTGTCAGAGGCCCTCACCAGTCTGTGAGTCATTTATTCTTTCTTGTTTGAGGACATATGTTTGAGGCTTGATCTAGTACTTTATACTAAAAAAAAAATCAGCTTTTATCCTATGTTTTCTCTGACTGAAAAATCTGTGTCTGAAGACCAAGCCCCATCCTCTGCTCTGCTGGGAAAACATGGTGAGTTTTTGTGTTGTTGTTGCCTCTAGAGTTTGGGCCTGCCTTTAATACCTTGATAAATCTCTAGTTTTATTTCCTTTCTTCAGTAGGTGAGTGTGAGATTCCCATAGAGATAGCCAAGGAGATTCACAGGAGGCCTGTGTTCACAAAGGGATTGAGAACTCTGCGTGTTTAAAAGAGGAGAGGTAGAGACAGGAAGGCAAGCTCACATTTTTCTATTCCTAGTTTGTGTGCCAGACAATAGGACAAGTTGAACATTATCAGATTAATCCACCCAACAATGCTGCAAGCTAAGTATCTGTACCCCCGGGTTCTTACCAAGCACGTTTAGGTCATCAGTCCATAGCTACCCAGAGAGGGTGGGAGATCTGTGTCAGCATCTCTTTGCCACCTCTTCAGCCCCCTCTTTTTCCTGCCACTGCCTTCGTGATCAGTTCTGCACAGAGCCAGACCAGCTTCAAGCAGGTGAGAACTGACAGACCTTCATCAGCTCTAGACCCTGCCCCAGGCTTGTCTGCTTCCCAGTGTGCCCTGACTTTGCAGAGTGGACATGAGGCTGCCGTGAACATTTATCAAGGAGCCTGGGACTGGAGCATAAGGGATTCTCCCTCTCTTTCCTTGAGTGGACAGTCCCAAGGTTCAACAAGCATGGTTTCTCAGACTGCCGAGCAGCACTGGGCAACTAGGTGCCAGAGTGGTGGCTGTCCTCATTAGCATCCATGTATGTCCCTCCTTCCCTCCATCCCTGCTTCATCCCCCAACCTTCTCACCTGCTTTCCGGGGTCACACTCAACAATAAAGCCCACACACTCAACTTTTCATCACAGGCAGCCTTCTAGGGAACCCACACTGAATCAGACATCAAATCCAAGCCAAAACTCATGCTCTTTCCAATTTCTTAGTGATTCCCAAAACGTGGCTACCCTCAGGATACAGAATTCTGGGACTTCTCCCAGACCTAGTATTTCACATCTTCAGTGGAGTGTTACAAATCTGCACTTTCTTCATTTTGTTTTTCTGTTTTGTTTTATTTCCCCATTTCCCCATAAACTCCATGCAGAGTGAAGACTTCTCATCCAGGCTTTGACGAGGTTCCTCAAGGTCAAATATCCCTGTTCCTGTCCTTACTCTTTGCTGTACTCCTAATGCCTGCGTAGCTCTGGGTTCATGGCAGGCACACAATAAGAGGAGCTTTATATATTACCACATGATCTGGCAATCCCACTTCTAGTTATATACCCCAAAGAATCGAAAGCAGGCACTCCAGGAGATATTTGCACACCAATGTTCACGATGACATTATTCACAATTGCCAAAAAATGGAAGCAACCTAAATTCCATCAAATGATGAATGGCTATACAAAATGTGATATATACACAAAATAGAATATCATTCAGCCATAAAAAAGGAATGAAATCGTGATACATACAGCAACATGGATGAAACTTGAAGACATCTTGTTGAGCAAAACAAGCTAGACACAAAAGGGCAAATATTGTATGATCTCATGGATATGAAATAATTAGAATATGCAAACTCAGAGTCAGAATCTAGAATCTAGGGAACAGAGTGGGGCAAGGAATAGGGAGTTCAGGCTAAAAATGCACTAAGTCTCTATTACTGATGATGGAAAAGTTTTGGGTGGCGATCCCGGAAGTGGAAGCACGGCATTGTGGACATAATTAACAGCACTGAATTATGTATTTGATGTGGTTAAAAGGGGAAATTTTAGGTTGCATATAAGTTACTAGAATTTTTAAAAATCTTTGGAACTGAACAGCACAAACAGTGAACCCTAAATTAAACCATGGACTATAGTTAATAGTACAATTATAAAAATGTGTTTTAATCAATTGTCACATATGTACTATGCCATTGCAATTTAAAAAAAAAAATAGGGATCCTGTATTTGATGCATGAACTTTCTGTAAACCCAAAACTTACTTAAAAAGAAAAAGAAAGGAAAACCTTTCCTCTCCTCCCAAAAATGTTTGTTCACTTGAATTAAACTCAGTGATGTCTTTCTAGAAGGATTCAAAATCTTTCTTTCTTTAAAGAAGAGCTGACTTAGAAAACTCAGAGACTCTGCCCTCCAAAAGTTTTGTTCCTGGGTCTGAAGCACTGACTGAGAATGCAAATATGCACATATTAAGCCCTTCTTAAGGCTTCATTCTCTTCTCAAAACAAGAGGCCCCAGGAGAGGAGATGCAAGCACGGGGAGGGTAAGACATAAATCAGTTGTCTTCTCAGGTAGGATAAAAGCATCACCTTTTCACCAAGAGCAGGAACTTGAAAATTAAAATCGTACATTGGCATCCTCAGTCCATCATGTTGCAAACTTCTCTGAGTTTTGGTTTTCTCATCTGTCAAATGAGGAATGACATACTTCTTCAAATTAATATAAGATTGAAATGAAGTATCATATTCAAAAGTCCATTATGAAATATAAACTGATCTATAAATGTAAGGATTAAGCAGAGGAGCCGAGTCTGTGAAATAAGTAACCTATCTACCAACCCAGCAATTTTGCTCGTTGCTTTTCAGAAAATCTTTGGAAAATACAACTGACTTTTTCTAGGATCATGTTGTTTCATTTGGGTCAGAGCTAGGTACTGTGTCTCCACTCGCTTCCTCCTTTGCACCGCTGCAAGTACGACCTGTCACGCTATCCCATCTGACTACTGTGCTGCTTCATAGGGTACAATGATTGCAAATCCCCAGCTAAAGCTCATGTGGACTTTTCAGCCATGACACTCAGAAACATATTTAAAAATGGTCTGCCATGTGTTCTCCTTAAAATGATTGTAATTTTCTTTAAAGCAGCATGACCTTGGGAATGAAAATTATTTTTCATTTTGTTCATCATTTTTTACAATGTTTTTAAAATTTCAATTCAAGTTCATGGACCCCTGGTTAAGAACTCCTGATCTATATTGTATATTTTCCACTAACAAAATTGTCCATTAGTCATGGATAGCAGGCATTGCAACTTTAAGTCAATATTCAGGTTGGTTTCCTTTCTTTCTTTAATACACAAATGCTAATAACTGTACCATTTTTATTCAGAACAATGCTTGTGGATTTCTTTGGTCGATAAAAACATAAAACTTAAACAAGGGAGCTTGATTTCATTGAATTCAATTCAATAAACATTTGCCAAATAACTTTCATGTGCAAAGTTCTGGGACATAATAGCTAGAAGAATAACTGCTATAATCTTACATGCATATTACTGTTGAAAATCTTCAAGTTGCGTGCAAACATATCACTTAGGTTAACTGACAACTACCCCGAGAATTCAGCAATTCAGGTGTTATGTACATTTTGGAATGGGAAATTGATGTATAGGGCACAGGAAATTAAAACTGATGGTTCAAGTATGCTATGTTAAAAACTGTACAGGTATTTAAAATGTATTATTTTATTCTTCCAATAACCTATAATACAGTTGTTTTGGTTACTTCCATTTTATTGAAGGGAAATTGAGTCCTGGGGAGATTAAAGGATTTGCCCAAGGTCACACAAACAGAATAACCCCAGGCTGTGTGAGTCCAACTTTAGTGATTTTTATGCCAAACAGAAGCCATCAAGATAATGAATCAAAAGCAACTGAACTCACCCAAGGTTACTCAAAAGCTGAGCTGCTTCAAAAAGAAAGGCATTTAGACTTGAACCCCTCCCCCTGAGGAGGCCTGATCCCAGTCCTCTGGCTGAATTGTTTGGCATATTAAACCTCGCTCATTTACATCACTGGAATCTGTCACGGGTCCCATTCATTACTACATATCAATTCCTTCCTTACTCTAAACAGCACACACTCATTTTTAATATGAAAATATTGTATCATTAATAACAACTGGAAAGAGGTGTCACCCTTTGCAGAAGGATTTGCCTCTGGCTACTCTGTAAGGGAAGAGAGGATGTGAAGGTCAGGAGAGCTAGTGTTTGGGGTCCTTGGCCAAAGCACTTAACCTTTCCCAGCTTCCGTTTCCTCTGCAGTATAGTGAGGATGCAGGGCATAGAACGGAGGACTCGGAAAAATTACTTTCGCTTTCAGAGCTACAATTCCCATGTGTGCGAAATGGAGAGGGGGCAGTGATTGAATGACATCACATGGGAATCTCACTCCAGCTTGAAAACTCCCAAAGGTAAAGCGGAAAGGACGTGATAGAGAAAGTGCAGGGAGTCACTAAGAGAAGATGGAGACACTCCAAAATGAGCAGCAGCTCACTTGATAATTTGACCCGGCAATCCTCCTTCACACCCAGCCCTGTTTGATAAGAGCTGGATCCAGAACCGAGGCTGCTAAATGTGTTCCGGGAAATGAGTGTGGTTCTGAGCGGTGGGAGCAGGTGGAAATCCGCCATGATGATGACACTTAGCCGGCTTACCTTGGAGTTTTAATTTCCTCACGAGTGAAATGTCAATAATGGCGCTCAGATTAGAGGTGGCTTATGAAGATTGGAAACTGCGTATTGAAAGATCCTAAAGAAGGACTCCATTCTATCATCCAGATAGGTTAACCAATCTAACACGCAATGCCAAGGCTCAGAGGCTTAACATTAAAATTGTACTTCTCACTCATTTTCCAAGCCAGTTGGCTCACGCCCAAGCAGTAACCCTGGAATACAGCCTCCTTCCACATCCTGTGGTAACAGCTCCTTCAACCAGCTGCCTCAACACTGCCCCAGAAGTGGAACAGAGCCTGAGGACTGCACCGTGGACCCCTCCCTTCACCTCGCCTTCCCTGAGCCCTCCTCAGTCAGATGACCCACTTTAGGGCAAGGGTCCTGCAAGGTAGTGCCTGGCAGGGCGCCCTCTTTCCCGCCACATTCTGCTTTGTGGAAAAGGAGAACAGACCTTGGGTGGTGGGTGGTCATCTGTGTGAGTCGGCATCAAAGGGTCCCTCAAGAAAGTGACTGTTTACAAAGGGCTAGGCAGGTTTTGAGGAAGCATGAGGGGGGAGCAGCAGGGAAGGGTATTACCACTCCTGGACTTGAAGGAGTCAGAGGAAGCTGTGGATGCCACACCTAGAGCGAGAAGACCCACGTGTGGAGAGGGCAGCCTGGCAGGACTCACCGTCCCTGGCAGGGAGACCCACTGGAGCGACCGCACAGCGAGGAGAACAGATGAGTGATGAAGATGCCAACCTGGTCCTGACCTCCCTCCCGCCTCAAGCCTGGGCTCCCCAGAAGCCAGAGGGCAAAGGGGCCATGGGTGGGTGCTTACAGGGACAAGGGTGGAGAGCAGACCTAGAGGGCAAACGGTTCCCAGACAGCACAGCACTAACGGCGCATCCTGAGGCAGAAAACAACGTTCCAGCGCATGTCGTTGGAGGTATCCTGAGGTAGCTCCATTTCTACTTGTTACTCCCTGCACTAACTTTCCAGAAGGGATGGAAGACGGTGGGCGAGCAGAACACATCATGCCCCACAGTGGAGCGTGGCTGCCGGCCACAGAACCTGCCTCTGGTATTTATTGACTGACGGAGGGGATGCATTTACTAAGAGACTCCCGTAGGTTAAGTGCTTCCCCATGTCTCACAAAACTCTGCACGGCAAGCGCTATTATCTCCATTGTGAAGGCTCCCTAAGAGTGGATTCTCAACTCCTTTCCTTCAAGCCCCACCTGGCTCCATCAGCACTCCAGCATAAAAAATTTTTCACAGGCAATCAGGAACCTCAAGCCCTGCAACTCTGCAGAAAACCCAAAGATCCCCAACATCTATAGCCAAAGAGCTCAACATTTGTAATAGCGCAGATTGCACTTTCAAGTGGAACGCATTAGGGACACAGCTCCAGCATTTGTTACATAAGTCTTCTCTTTTCACCTCACACCCTCTCAGATAAGAAATCGGAGTCCCTGAGAAGTTGGATCACTCTTTCTAAGGTCTCTGAGCCAGGGCTCTGATGCAGGGGACTCGCTTTACTCTCTGCCCTCCCCACTGCAGTGCACTCCTGCACACTCCCATATATTCACACACACGCACACACTGTCTCACACCCTTGCACACTTCCTACCAGAGCCACCTCCACCCTGGGACAGAGGAGGGGAGAGGAAAGGCGAGGCTGGCCACCTCCTCTCTGCTCCAGGGTGCAGAAGGGCCTTTCTCTTAACCTCTTCCAGGCTATAATTACCCACTGAACTGGATTTTCTCAATGTCACCCAAGTCCCCCGGGTGAGGTGGCAAGTTCTGGAACCAGATGTCTGTACCCCCATTTCTGGGGACTAATTCTCTCTAATTATGGGGAGGCAAATCCTGTTTTGGGATCTCTACACAAGCCTACAAACCAGGACTAACACCTAGTAGACATTTGGACATATCCATCAACTCTGTGTTGGGGGAAAGGCCAAATGTGAATCAACGCCTCAGTGAGGAGCTAAGCCCTGAATAGGGAGCCCTGCCTGGAAGGGCCTTTATCAGGGCTCAGGCACCTGCGACTCAACCAGAAGGGAGGCCTCTCTGTCTCTCCCAAGCCCCTAATCTCACCAGCTGGAGTCAAGGAGAAGGTGAGAGGAGAGTCAGGTAAAGAAGGAGACACCAGGAAGTGAGCGGCTTCCAGTTACTGAGACTGCTGCCTTCCGTGCAGAATATGAACTCGCATGTAAAGGAATCCCAGGTGGCCACGCTCAGCCACGCCATGTTAGGGTATCCATTTTAAAGATGACGACCCTGCCGTTCAGAAAACCTAAGTGGCTTGTCCAAGGCCCCATAAAGGGAACATGCTACAGATCCCCAGATTGAACTGAGGTTTTGGTTTTAATTGGGGTTTCCTTTTCACTGCAAACCGGTATATAAACACAAATCACCTGGGAGGTGAAAGGAATGGGAGAGTTTGAACTATTTAAAGGTCACATAGAAAGACCACAACTAAATTTCTGCTTCCTTAAAATCCAGACTGTCATTTCTTTGGATGAGAAATCGGCCTAACAAAATGTATGTGGACGTTTTGCTTCTATTGCAGGGAAAAGAAATTATAATAATTAAAGTGTCATGGATCAAATTTGACAGAACTGGTGACAGGAGTTACTTTTAGCTACAAATGAAGCACACATGTAATTAGAAATAAAGTAAGATCCATAAAGGTTACACAAACTCCAGCTGTTGAAAAGACTCTGGTATTAAAAAAAGCAATTAGTAAGTGAGCAAGCATGGTAATAAGGCAAATATTTATTTTTAGCAGATTCTGGAATTGGTATACTTCAAAGTCAAAAGGGTCCTCACTTGGTGATGAAATGAAACTGTGGACAAACATATCTTGGGAAGCAGCATATTTCTTCACCTGGTTTAAACAAAGTGGATTTCTAAATGTGGTTTCTAAATGTGGACAAAAATTTACCCAGCACAAAGAAGCTCAAGCACAAAGAAGAATATGATAATCATGATGATGATTATAATAATATCTGAGTGCCTCTTTATAATGCACAAAGCACTTTCACAAAAGAAACTAGACTCAAATCCATCTTTCATTTCCTTCCTGCTGCCTGGTTCTCCTCTTCTTCCTGTCCTGGTCAGTAAATATTTATTTGCCCCCTGAGGCAAGCACTCCAGATAAGCAAGGTTGGAGAGATACTCACCTTCACAAAACTAACAATCTAATGAGGGAGATAGACTGTAAATACACAAACAATTCAATAAAAAGTATATTTTTTCAATTTATGACAAGGAAATAACTAGGTGAAATGGTACAAAGGAGCAAGTTGGGGGTGACTTTGGATGAGGCACTCAGAAAAGGCTTCTATGAGGAGGTAAAGTTTGAGCTCAACAATCAGTTGTGGAAGATGGTGGTTCATGTTCATTGTTCAAGCAGTGGTAATGCCAAGTGCAAAGGCCCTGAGGCAGGAGAGAGTTTATAGATATGTAGCTCTTTGAAATGCTATTCCATATAATACTGCTCTCTAGAATATATGCGTGACATACACAAGAACAAGGTTGGGGAAGGAAATTTGTCAGCTTCAATTCAAAGACCCTGGTACAAGACCACCTCCTCTGTGAATGTGGACAGGTCTCTCTGCCACTATCCAAAGATTCTCACTTTCTAGGAAAGCAAATTAATAGCACTGTCCTCATTGGTGTTGAAAGTGTTGATGTACATGAAAGTGCTTAATAACCTGTTCAGTTCCATAAAATTAGAAAGAATATACATTTTCTAAAAAGAAAATGGTTAGAAATTGACCTACCAAAGACCTGGTTCATTTAAAGGTTGGAGAATAATAAAGTTTGCTTTCTATAAATTCTAGTAGAGAACTAGATTGTCCTCTGTTACCTGCCTTCTAAGCAACTAATTTTTTTTTAAGTTTGGATCTCAAAGTGAGAGAGATAGCATGATGTAACAATTAAGGACTTGACTCTAGAGCAGAACAGCCAGGATGTGAATCTAGGACCCTACCACTTAGTCATTGGGTTGCACTGGGTGAGTTACCTCATCTCCATCTATGCTACATTGTCCCCATTTCTAAGAGTTATATGGGGAAACAGTAGAACCTACCTCCTAGGGCTTTTAGCATCACAGACTTGTAGCAAGTTGTCCAACATTTCATGGCTTACAAAATAACAAAGGCTTGATCAATTGGTTTTCTGACTTCAAAGTCTACATTCTCTCTTCTAGACCTGCACTTCTCCTCTCCTTCCCTGTTATCCCTTTGGTACTCACCACCGTCAGGTCTCCCCTGAACTTCTACAGCAGCCGGCAAACTGGTCTCCCTGATTCCAATCACTCTCCTCAGAGCTGCCAGTGTGGTCTTTCTAAAGTGAAAAGCAGACGATGTCACCCTCTGCTCATGCTGGCCGCTCTACCCAGGGTCATGCCCCACAGAACACACGAGCCTGGCCCTGCCTGGCACCCTGCCTCTGACTCCTGCTATGCCCTTCTCTCTCACTCTGCCCCGGCCTAACAGTACCTCTGCTTTCTCTGCCTCACCCACTCCCCACCTACATCGGCATAGGCCTTGTTCCTTCATTTTGTGCAAGTCTCCATCCAAATGCCATCTTCACAGAGATGCTCCTGTTAAGCAAGCTTGATTAAAATATGTTCTCCACCCCATTCACTGTCCTCCTGCTTTGCCTGTTAATCATTTTTGCTTATGCTACCTACCTATCCATCTATCCATCTATCATCTATCTATCTATCATCTATCTATATCTACGTAATGTATATATATATATCAAATAATAAAGTATATCTGATATCTAGGAATACATAATTTTACATATATACATATGTACATATTCATTTCCTTGTTTCTTCTCTATCTCTTACGTTGGACTCTAAGTTTGAAGGAGAAAGGAAATTTGTTCATGTTTTAATCATATATTCCCCACTGTCTAGGTAGAATAGTAACTGCGTAGAATAGAGAAGGTTATGATTTACAGAATTCCCTAAACTCTTCTGTGTATTTCATTGCGTTTTGATTTGGAGCACCAGACACCTGACAAGCTAGCATGCAACAGAATGCACCATGCTCTCAATGCCGTCTCTTCAGCTCAAGTTGATTCTTTGTGGACAGGGCTGAACTCTGGGGCTTCCCTTGTGGCTCTCATAGTGCCTTGTGCGGACCTGCCATACATGGATATTTTGTGGTTGATTGATTGCTCGACTGGCCGACTGGTCTATGTCACATGAGACCTAGTTTTCCTGATCTCTTTTGGTCATCTTTTAAAGTTTCAACAAGGAAGCACCTACCTCTGACTATTCCACTACCTTATGAGAGAATAGTTTGGCCTGAGATCCCTGGTAGTAGTAAACTCCCAATACAATAGTTCAGAGTAAATTCAGGGTACTGGGAGAATAAAAGTGAGTAATTGAAGAACTGGGTGGGATTATCACCATCTTCACTAAGACTCAGCAAGGCCGTAATTTGCTCACAGTTGCACACTTAGCCATCTGTAAACTTGGCTTTTGTTTGGCCCCAAAGCCAATCC
>PVKH010031189.1:0-12366 GCA_004027955.1 Chaetophractus vellerosus
CCCTTTACAGTCTGTTTTCCACCCAGCAGCCAATGTTCCAGAGTCTTTTAAACCTAAGGCAGATCTCCTAACATTCGCTGCTCAAATCCTCAGTGGTTTTTCCCATCCACTGAGAATCAAACAAGTCCTCACAGTGGCTCAGGCCTCCATGGTATCCATCTCCTACTTGCTCACTTCACTTACCAAAAACATCAGGCATGCTTCTGCCTGAAGGCCTCTGTACTTGCTCTTCTCTCATTACATGTTCACTGAAGAACGATTATAATTAAAATTTAAAGGAAGCCTTAGTCAATACCTTTTTTAAAATGAATTTTTAAAGGACTCCTAGTACCTAAGTAATACTACAAAATTAATCTACTGATAAGCATGAACGATCAGGCAAATGGCTACCCATTTCCTCTATTCTAAAAGACAAGACAGCTTGCATAATTACAAACACAACCAGTTTCCCAAAAGCCCTTGGCGTGATGAGAATCAAAATGGGCTTTGACCAAAGCCAGAGGACTGGAAATCAGTTGCAATGATGCCCCAGGGTTCTTTCATGGTCTCAGCAGCAGGAGGCCCAGATAAATGAAGCTGGTCATTTCAACCAGTAAGAGCCAGAAAGAAGGTCTGTTTTAGATAATGCCAGGAGTGATGTTTTGTCTGTGGCAGGGGAGCTGAAGGGAAGAAAGGAAGAAGTTACTCTTCTTTTTTTCCCCGTTTGTCTTTTTAGGAGGTACCTAGTACATGGGAAGCAGGTGCTCATCCCCTTAAATTGCATGTAGCTCGCTCCCCATCCCAGGAGCTCTAAATCAGTAGGGCTTACCTATCATATCTCCTTGTTCATGAATCATCATTCCCAAATCTTTAAATATTTCATTAATATCCATAATATCAGCCTACGGAAAAAAGGAACATAGTGTTATAATCAGAAATCCAGCCCCCACTTCACAACAGGGGAAACTGAAAAACTGCAAACCATCACTCACATGCAGGTCAGATCTCACACATAAATTCCATACATGAATTGGAAATATCAGAAAAATATTTAACTACAAGAAATCCTAAGTAGACTTTGAATACCAGGCGCCAGTCCTCTAAAATAAGTCCATGGCATTCAAAATATCCAGAGGCAGGTGACATGAAGGGTCCACCTGGAGACAGGGCCTGGGTCACTGACTTTATGTAACCTGATAGTTCTGTTATCACAAGCAGTATCTGCTACACAGGAGTATAAAAAATTCATTATGATTTACTTCTATAATAATTCACACATCAACTATTTAAAAAATTAGGTGTAAATTTAAAGTCTCACGTTGATATACTTGAAAATGCAGAGGAATAGTGATGGATAAAGAGGGTATAAACTTACTTTTCTTCGATATGTAATAGCTATTATTCTTCCCAATTAAAAAGTACTTTACTTAGGGAGGTAGGGTAACATATAATCACCCTGTGCCTTAGTTTCCCTATCTGTAAAATGGTGATGATAAAATGACATAGTTAACTATTTCAGAGCATTTTTGTGAGGAATGAATGAGATAATTAACAAAAAGAATCTACCACACAGTCCCTGGCACAAGGAAAGCCCTCAATAAACTGTAAGCTATTGCTAGCTATCCACCTTCTAACAAATAGGTAGGTTAGATCTTGTTGACGTCAAGCACACACCGAAGAGGAATCCTTTAAACCCCTTGTAGAAAGCTTGTCTACCCAGGCACTGTGCGTGCTGTAAGCCACTGGACACCACCCGGACTCTGCAGACAGTTACCTGATATTTTCTCAGTGCCAGGGCGACAGGCAGATGACTTAACAGAATTTAAAAAGTGTGTGTGTGTGTGTTGCAGAGGGGTTGTGCTTTCATCTTAGCACACATAGTAAAGGAATTAGTTATTTGTTTTTATCAAAACAAAAGGAATTATTCTAAGTTTTATCAGAAAGGCCAAAAACCAATCCATTTATTTAGTTTCCCTTCTTGACCTCTCTCCCAGAATAACTTAAGCATCCTGAGGACAAGCTCACAAAGAACAGAGCTGTGGAAGTTCGAAGTTATTTTACGAATCCTCAAAAGAAAAAGATTATGTTCTTAAACTAATCTATTCTTGTGGGTATGGTACCGTTCGCTTGCATTAAATCTGGTTGAGGGGCCTTTGACTGGATTACTTGATAAGATGGCTTTAAGGCTTTTGACTGGACTACATCATTGAGGCAAGAGCCAGATTGGGTCTCCATCCTCTTGCTGGGCCTGATATAAATGGAGACACAGGAAAAAGGGAGCTCTGCCATTTTTTATCCTGCACGTGAGATAGGACTCATGGATGGCTAGCAGCCAAAGCTTAAGCATGAAGCCCCCAAAAAGCTGTAAGAAGCTGGGGCCACAGAACAGTTCAAGGCTGAAGAGACAAGTCATGTGCCTGATAGCCCATAACTGAACTTAGGAAGAAAGCGGAGCAGCCGAGACTGAGAGAGGAGGCCCAGAAAGAACAAGCCCTGTGACTGGTTATCCACAGCTGAGTTCTGGGAGATGGTAGATTCTGGAAGGGAAGGCAGAGACCTCAGCAGAGACCAGCAGCCATCTTGCTTCAATATGTGACAACATACCAGGATCACTGGCAGCTGGCTTTTGTGAGAAAGAATCTCTGATGGTGCCTTGATCTGGACATTTCATGGCCTCAGCACTGTAAGCTTTTACCTCAAATAAAATTCCCATTACAAAAGCCAACCCATTTCTGGTACTAACACAAGAACATTAGCTCAATTCCCCAAGTGTAAGGCTTACTTCCAGTTGTCTAATAGAAGACTCTCTCTCCTGAATGAGGCGGAGGTCATCCTCTCCAATTTCTTCATCTTGTACCTGCACTTGAGGTTGGGTTTGGCTGATAGAAAAGAATAGGGAAAAGGAAAGAGTGAAATTAAAAACACTGGGACTTAAACAATAAATAAGATATTTTTTTCCTTCAAAGTCAGAAAACTGACTAATTAATCAAATTTTATTCATTTTTCATACCATTGGTACTATTTTATCTTATATGGGTTTATTTATTTGTTGGAAACGAATGGGTAGTCTGAGAATTACTTCTTGGTTTAATTAAACCTCCCACAAGAGAATAATCTATTTTAAGTAATAATTAAATCAAGAAATATTTATTTGGGCCTTTATTATTCCAATATAGCAATGATACTTTACAAATAATTATTTTGAAAATTTTCATAGACACTCAAATTTATTATCTGCTTTCAATTTAAAAATAACTTAGACTATTCATGGTATAATATGCTAAAAGCTTTCATTCTGTTCCAGGACAATAAGGTATATAAATTGCATTTGAAAATTATCTTTTGATCTATGTAATGTTTTGTATTTCTTACCTTTCCCAGGATACAAGATTCCTTTCTTTTGAACTGTCTTCAGGAAAACCACCCTGAATAATTTAGTAATAGAATGGATTAGGAAGGAGCAAAGAAAAGCAAGAACAAGAAAAATAAAGCCAACAACATTTCCCTTGATAATAATCTAAACTGATTTATGTATGTATATGTATGTGTGCGTGCACGCGTTTGCATAGAGGTAGAAAGAGAGAGAGAGAAGTTAATGTTCTAATTTTAATTTTTTAGGTCAACTACTTCAAGAAATAATAAAATTAGCTCCTAAGCTGTCAAGGAAGGAATTCATTAAATAGTTTCATGGGCCAAATAATAAATATTACTTGGTTAAAACTTAATACCAGCTAAATGTACTTGGAACGTCTATGTACATTAAGAGGGAAACAACTGATCGTTTCCAAGGGAGGTTAAAATTAGATTAACTCAAAATTCTACTTTAAATTATTTCATTTATTTTTCTCAAGGTTTATATTCATTTTCTAAAATAGTAACACGATACACTCACTCTCCATTTCCATCATCTTTATATAATCCAGGAGCAAAGTGTTATCTACACTAGCATTTACACAAATTGAGAGCCTCAGGTATCAAGTGCATGTGGGAATAATAATCAGGGTTTGACCCATATCTTTTCTGATAGTATGCTTCTATATTTTTTGGTAGTCTACAATCTGTTACTCCAAAATACAGATAAAATTACCACAGCAATATACGACTATCTCCCACCCCCCTTCTTAAAAACTGACTAGAAAAACCTGAAATTAAAATTTAAATGCTGATTTCCAACATATTCACAGATCTTCATGACTGAAAGATGCCAAGTCTTTCACATCTTCCCAACATATACTCACGCTAAAGACCCTTAGAGAATATCACGTTGCTCACTTTTACAATGCATTTTAAATACTTACAGATACTCTGGAGCTGGCTCTTACACGAGCAACAAACTCCTTCTCTCTCTCAGCAGCTTGCCTCTGGACTTTCTGAAAGTTTGTCAGTGAGGTGGTGAATTCAGCCACTAGGCGATCCTTCTGTATTTTCCTCTGCCGCTAGAGGAAAGAGGAGGAAAAGCTACTAGAATCAAGCTGTGAAGTGCTGTGGAATTTGCCAATGTAGTTTTAACATTACCCAGCTCTTTATTTAACTCTGAAACTTGCACTCACTCCCCAAAAACAGGGGCTTACTGATTAACTCTCAATGACATTTTGACAATATGTTCACTACTGAGCCCATAATGCTGCATTTTTTACTCCAAAGTTTTATGCTCCTAAAAAATGGGCCATGATTTTGGGACCATTTTAAAGTCATTCTTTTTTTTTTTTTTTTTTAAGGCAAATAAAACCTTATATTATCTCACCTGAGTAAAAACTTCCACCACTCTCCCCCCAATACCCCTCGCCCCAACCCGCTTCAAGCATGGAAATAAATCCGTGCACCTGGGAAACCTCCCACGAATGAGTGTGTGCTGCTCGGTAGTCAGGCCTGGGAGGCTGGGGGACAATTTTTCAGGAAGCATTTATAGAGCACTTAGTTATGGGTCAGGGAAACTCACCTTTACTTTATTGAACCACAGGACACTACCTGAGCAATTAAATATAGTTCTGTGTTCCATGAACTGATTTCAAACATGAAGAACGTTTTATCTCAATTTCCTTGCTAGCATAACAAACAGTTCAAAGACCCTACCATGCATTTGATTTCTTTCACATTCAATACTTCAACTTGTCTCAAAGCTTTGATACCTGTTCACTGGGGGTGGTGGGAAGAGATCCAAACTCTTTAATGTATTTATCTGTTTCTTTGGCAAGTTGGTTAGTATACTGCTGCTTCTGCTGCCTGAAGTGACAAAACACACATTACAGCCAGAGAATATAATACCTTCCAGAAGCACCACCTCTGCCGCCTGAATCAACCCCGATACATCATTTTATAAAAATCGCTTTTTCAGAGACTGACTATAGTTTCTCTATGAAACAAAATTTTCAGATTCTATTCTTTGATAAATATGGAACAGGTATTTTATGGAAGGTTCTTTACTCACACAGGGAGCCAAGTTTAGAAAAATAAATATTATCAGTGGCCATTTGGAAAGATGGATGACTCAAGTGAGAAGGGGACTTAACCAAGAGATTTCTTGATGTCTGATCATTTGTTTCAGATATGGAGTGTGGGGGAGCCTTTGATCTGCATCCTGCACCTGGGAAGTCAGCTGAGCAAGTAAGAGGATTTGTTGCCATAGACTTTGCCAGGTTCCCAGGTTTTAGGGAATAGCTGGTGTGACAGTTTGAAGTTCTTTTTGAATCCCAGAAGATCAAGTTCTTAAAGCTAATCAATTCCTGTGGGTTTGGGGTCCTTTGACTGGACATGACCCAGGTTGGGTCTCCACCCCCTTGTAAATAAACTGAGAATTGAAGCAGAAACACACATAGAAAGAGAGCTGCCGCCATTTTTGACCCTGCCATGTGAGAGACAGGACCTCAGGACCAGCAGAGATTGGCTGCCATCTTGTCTTGTCATGTGGCAGGACTCTAGGATCTACAGCAGGTGAACTTTGGTGAGAAAGCATCTCTGATGGTGCTTTGATTTGGATATTTCATGACCTTGGAACTGTAAGCTTTTATCCCAAATAAATTCCCTTTATAAAAAGCCAACCCATTTCTGGTAATTTTGCACTGGCAGCTTTAGCAAACTAAGACACCTGGCCTCTATTTTTCTACCTGGGCATTTATATCCTAATATCCTATAGATATTTAAAGGGAGGAGTTGTAATAAGTATTATTACAAATGTATTACTATTTAAAGTTAGCTAGGGACACTTGTAGCATTTCTCTGTAAAGGGAACAGAACACAATAAAAGAGGTAAATTATATCTATTATGAAGGTGATACTTTACAAATTACAACATCATGTTTTTGATATATATTAACTCAAACATTTTAATGTATCAGTCACACTTAGGATATAAAAATATATTTAAGTATGGATATTTGTATTTGACTGGCAAGGAAGAATTATCACCTTATTTATATCTCTATTTACCAAAATCTCTACCTTTAATATGTACTTTTAATTTCTGGAAAAAGCAGTATAGTCAAGTTAAAAAGAAGATCTTTTATATTTATGCTTATATGCGTATATATTTAGGATCTGTACTACTAACTTGATAAAAATATATAACACATTTATGCAATTCCATTCCATTCTACTTTAATAGATAATGGTTTATTATTTTAGATTTGGAACTTTTTAGCCCTAGGTGGTAAAATGCAAACAAACAAACAAACAAAAAAACCCCACAGCATTATAAATTAGAAAAATTCAAATTTTACTTCATAAAAAATATGAATTCCTATTCCCCATCTTTTAATTTCTTCCTCTTTGTAAATTTTTCCTTCTATAGCTAATGCTGTCTATGAAATACCACTTACAGCATATACATTACTTAGCATTTGGAACAGAAATGGTATTGAATATGAACTGGGTCTAAACCAGATAAAAATATGGTGCTGCTGGTGGGATTGTTAGCCAGTGGGAACCAAATCACACAAACACAGAAGCCTAGAGAATGAATTCTCAAAGGCTGCCAGACCTTTTTGAAAACAACCCATTTAAAAAGTATAAGAAAGGCAAGTAAAGAAATTCTGCCTGGTAGAGTAAATCCAATCTTTAAACAGGAAACTAGGTGTGAATCTCGTCGCCTTTGGGGGGCTGTGCCATGCCCTTGAGAGTGAATGTGGAGGTTCGACTGCCCCGGGCGGCACTGGCAGGAGCATGGGGGGTGCTGACCTCATTCCTTTCCCCCAGACCCCGACATGGGTACTGGGACGCCCACTCCATCCAGACGGAGAAGGTTAAGCAGTTCCACAACTCCAAGATCAAGTTCCCGCTGCCCCAACACGTCTTGTGGCGCCAGCCAAGCTGTGAGTCACCACAGAGACACCCAACACCTTCCTGTAGGCCTGGTCTCCGCCCCAGGACCAGCACCCAAAAATCCATGAGCACCCCCAAAATAAATAAATAAATAAATAAATAAATAGATTTAAAAATAAAATAAAATAGGAAATTACCTGCCTACTGTGGACAAGGAAAAACCTAACAAAAGCAAAAGCACACTTGATTGCAAATATATAGCTAAGGGAGCAGAAATGTTTTTGTTTTCTCCATGAAAGATAATACTGCACACTGATAATACTGTAACACAAGTCTTTGTTTTTGTTTTTTCTTTTTCTTCTAAATTAAATACTTACAGCTGTTGCCTCAATTCTGGAGAATCTTGGGGTGTTCCAAGTTGATTCAGAGTCCTTTGTATTTCCGCAGCTGTTATAATGGAAAATTGATGTGCAATTGTTTACAAATGTTAGGGAAACAGAAATAGAAATTAATCTAAGCAACTGGGCAGTTAAAATAAGAGACAGAAAAGCAAATAAATAAATAAATACAGAAAACATTAATTTCAAAAAAAGAAAAAATAAGCGGTCTATTTAAATACAAATTAGTGACACTGATGGATTAATTTTCAAGAAGAAATTATGTGGAGACATTAACATGTGAAAGTGCACCTATGATCCAAAAAACAGCTTCTTCTCCCTTATTCCTGTCAGGACATGTGGTGAACACAGTGGCACACGGACTTTCACTTAATTCACTGGAACAAAACCGTGAGGAAGATAAGTGCAGGAATACCATAATTTATCTTAATATAAAATGAATTATAGCTAATAAACAGGAGGAACAATAGATTTAGATGAGAAATCATCACTTTTCAACTACCTGAAGAAATAACTGATTTATATTAAGGATCATCAAAGGATGTTAAAAACCACAGGATATTCACACAACCTCAAATTATCACCACATAGACTACATTAATTATAAAAGAAAAGAGATACCTTTATCATAGATAAATCTGCGGCTTAAAACAAATAATCAAATTTAGCACCACCGCAAGGACAAAGTAACATTAGAAACCTCCTAACAAGAGGCCATGAGAAAGTCACCAGATGACCTATATGTGCTTTTCTTGCCAAAATGTTTGACTTGGCCTGAATCTAATCAGGAGGAAACAATCAGACAACTCTAGTTGTAGTCAAATGCACAAGACAATTAACCTGGACTACTTAGGGTAACAAGGAAAAAAAGAAGAAGAAAAAAAAACAACGAAGGGGAGCTGTGTTAAATTCAAGAATAGTGAAACATTGTGACATCCAAAAGAAATGTATGATCTTTGACTGGGCTCTGAATCAGAGAAAAAAGAAAAATTAAAAGGAGGGGACAACTGGAAAAAGTTAAATATGGAGAGAGAGTTACGTATTAAACACAAGTTGCAAAATGTCAACAATCTGTGAATCTAGGTGAAGGGTATACAGACCGGTCATTATACTTGGTGTGAAGTTGTATGTGCCTTAGAAAAAATTCTTAAATTTAATCCATTCCTGTGGGTATAAACCATTAGAAAGTAGGACCTTTTGATGAGGCTACATCAGTTAGGATTGGTCTTGATCCTATTACAGGAGTCCTTTATAAGAGAATGAAATCAGACACACAGAGAGAAAGCCACAGAAGCAAGAAGCTGAAATTCACAAATCTGGAAGAGAAGGGAGAGACCAGCCGATGCTGCTATGTGCCTTGCCATGTGGCAGAAGAGCCAAGGATCAACGGCAGCTGGTCTCCAGGAAGAAAGCATTGCCTTGATGATGCCTCAATTAGGACATTTTTCCAGTTTTAAAACTGTGAGCAAATAAATTACCATTGTTTAACCTGCTCCTTTTCAAGGTATTTGCTTTGAGCAGCCTAGGAAACTAAAACAGTACTATATTGTCATTTTTCTGTAGATTTAAGATATTTCATGCCAAGCTCACAATCCAGAAGTCTTTAACTATCACAACAAAGACTCTTCACAAAAAGGGAGGCCCTATTATTTATGCATGTGGGTAGATAAACGTCAAACGGAAATAAGCTGGCAATCTCTTTCAAAGAGCTTTTACATTTCTAAAAACAAGAGGAAAATGATCCAACTCCCTTCCTCATTCCTTTTATTTTAAATGAGTACTTTATTTATATAGCTTAAATGCTTGTAAATAGTCATTTACTTATGGGATCAAGGGAATGATAGTATTCTAAAATATGGGATAAGTTTTGCTCATGAAAATGATGTAATGAACACTAGTTTCTCGTCAAGTCTTAAAAATTAAAATACTGGAGAGGCACACAATAACTGTTATCATTTAGCTAGTTTTCAAGGAATTTCCTTTTGTGTTTTCAAAATTTTTGCTGTAGGGTTTATTTTCATTGGGTGGAGTATTTGTTTCATTCTTTTTCTGTCTTTAACTTATGGCTGCTTGCAATAAGCCATATATTTGTCTCCCAATGTCAAAAGATTTTTCTTGGAACTGCCTTGTACAGGATTAAGGCTTTTATAGTCCCAAAAAGCATGTTAATAAGGCAAACTGCAGTGTGGGCTCTGTAGGAGACATGCACGTATCTACATCTATGTATAAAGGGTTGTTTTGCTTTTTAAAAAAGTCACATTAAGGGAGGAAAAATGGACTATTTAATAAATGATGCCAGGAAAATGGATTAGCTTTGGGGGGGAAAAAGAGAAACCTATTTTACATCATACAGCAAAATAAATTTGTGATCAATTATTAAACATTAAAAATTAGAAAAAAACATTAAATTGCTATTAGAAATTATAAATATGTATTTATTATATGATCTCTTATATTAGCTTGGAGTGAGAAATAAAATATTTTCTAAGCAAGTACAAAACTAAAAGCCGTGGAGAAAAATACTGACAAACTGTATTGTGCAAAAAAAAAATTTAATGTTACATGGAAAATATGCATATATTACAAATATATATATACACACATAAAAATATATGACATACATGGGAGAAATTATCTGCAGTATACGATGAGCAAAAGGGTTAATATCCTAACATAGAAAAAACACCTACAAATTGGTAATAGAGAAACAGCCCGAGAAAAAAGAATAAATGATATGATCTTTCAATTCACAAAAGGTCAAAAAAACATGAGAAACTCCACCTCACTGATAAACAACTTTTCCCATAACACATGGGCGAAAATTAAGAAAAATAAAACAGGTAAGAATATGAATTAACCCAAACAAAAGCCTTAAAAACAAAAGTTAGGGACTACATCACATATGTAAGAAATGAAAGAGCAATATCAATGACACATGGAGAACTTGGAATAACCAAGGCCGTCCAGTAGAAAAATGTGCCGAGAACAGAAACAGGAACTTTAGTGCTATCTATGAAATAAATGAGTAGCAAAAAAAAAAAAAAAAAAGACTGAAATGCACACACTTTTGGAAAGGATAAATAATTATAATGCATAAAAGCAAAAGAATAATTTGGGAGACCATCTTCCCCTACTGGGAGCCCAATTCTACCCTGGAGTTATTTCCCTAGTTTTTTAAGAGATGCACTCACAATCCCCAGTTCTTGGATCCCCCTGACAGCTCCCCACTCTAACAAAACAATATATCCAGAGCACCACCTCTTCTTGAGGTATTGCTCAGAGATGCCACTACCAACATCTGAAAGACCCACGTGTGGGGATCCTTCTCCTACTCCCATTTTACTGGCCTGTCTGGAGGACGCTGAAGGCAAATAGTCATGGTGACTAACTGCAGCTCATCCAAGTGGTGACTCCAATTGCAACGCTCAACAGAGGGGGCCTATTTACTGGAACAGATCATCAGCTTCTCCGGTACCTTGTTGTACATGCCTGTTGATATGGCAAGTACATTTTGCTCTATCCTAAAAAACAGAGACCATGAGAAGGGGGTTGCTTTCACTTGGAAAGGGCAGCAGTGAGCCTTTATAGTCCAATCTCAGGGTTATAAACACTCTCCAACTCTGTGCCAAAGTTTAGTTTTCAAAGATCTAGCTCAGATCATCTCCTCTTCCAGGACCCTACACTAGTCCAATATACTGATGACACCTGCTTGTAGGACCTGAAAAGCAGGGAGTAACATGTACTCTTAGGTGCCCTGGAAGGATGCAAGCATGCCAGAAGGCAGAAGTTAAATTCCATGAAAATTCTGGGGCCTGTTTGCTCAACGAAGAGTCTTACTGTACATGTTGATATACTGCAGCAAAGTGACAAATTGCTTTTCTTGCAGCCGCAAATACAAATAAGGAAGAATGCTTGGTGAAATTTCTTATGCTGCTCCAACCCATTTACTGAATGACTCGCCAAAAAGAAAAAACTGTCTGGCTAGTTTAGCAGTGGTACAAACAGCTCTATGACTGGCTTAACTGACCCAGTTCATCCAGTGGTAACTGAAATGTCTGTGTAATATCAAGTCCCAGGAGGGAAAACATAGGCGTCCGCTAGAATCTTGAAGCAAAGCCATGCTCTGGCAAACAGATGTCCTCATTTTGAGTGCTACTGAGCCTGGATCAAAAGAACCTTGATGTTATCTTGTGGTTACCTCTCTTTCTACAACTTGTTCTATGTATCTCAGTCAGCCTGCCCTCCCCACCCCCAATCCAACAGCACTTTAGGATAATAAACTGCTCAGCAACATGGTATGAGTAAAAGCCACGTGTAGGCTCACCGACCTGGATTTCCCCTTACTCAAACGAGCATGTTTACTGGCACTGCCAGATTCCAAATGGCAGCAACGGCGGTCACATGGGAACCCGCAATTTGGTGCCACTCTTGGGGGTATCAGTGAGCCACCCAGGGGCCAGATGATTATGCCTCTTCCCTCTTGGTGGCAGAATTTTATTATTATTATTTTTTTATTTTTATTTTTTTTAAAGATTTATTTATTTTATTACATATCTCCCCTTCCCCCCCGTTGCGGCGACGCACCGAGACTTGGTCACTGCGCAGGCGCGGCTTTCCCCGCTTGTGGGCGGCTTCTGCTTCCATCACGGCCGGCTTTTTTCAGTTCGCGGGTGGCTGGCTGCGCTCGATTTGCAGGCGACCTGCCCTGCCCGTGGCGGCTTTTGCCTGTCCG
>PVKH010031190.1:0-12365 GCA_004027955.1 Chaetophractus vellerosus
GGATTTGTGGGTCCTCACTCGTTACATAATGGGCATGCAAAAAATCTAGGAGCTTATAAAAGTGAGAAAGCTAAAAATAACTGTTAGCAAGTAAAACTCAGGGTAACAAAAGTAAACTCTTACTAATCTTTATTTTTTCTACCACTGTTTTTGGCTCACCCATAATCTCCTGACTTGAGTGTTATGACATTGATTTTGAAACAAGCTTTTAGTAAAAGCTTGGAGGAGGCCTCACATATTATGATCCAGGATATTTTGACTCTACTTATGCTGACATGAATATTTCTGAATATTTATATAACACTAATGAAAGCTAAAAAGCTTATTGTTAGACTAAGCATTTCTTGAGTTCTGTTTAGAATAGTTTGTAATGAATGAAGTACATAGTGTTATTATTATAAGACTGTATGATACAACCATGTAATTTACTCATATTATTTTGTAGTTTAAAAATAAAATAATGCAAAACCATAGAAAATAAAATAATTTAATTTGATGTAACATGAGTTCCCAGAATTAATTTAGAATGATTCTCTTCTTTTTTGATGGCACTTTGGTCCAACTTTCAAGATTTTATAGAGAAAAATGAAAAGAAAGTGATGATTTTAGGGTGTAAGCTTGTGATAGAATAGCCTATCTACATATGAAACAAATCCTAGTGCTCTGAAAAAGAGAAATGGTGTGGATAATTCCAAATCAGGGCAGGCGGAGCATTTCTATTGGCTTTTGAATGCATTATGCATTTTTCTTCCTAGTTAGATACTGCTTAGACCAAAATTAAATTGGTTTTCAATCTATTCTCTTAGCTTATACCAATTTACAGTGGGGCCAGTGGGATGTCAGAAACAAACCAGTCTACGATTAAAAAATTTGCAGTAGATAATATACAAAGTGGATAATATACATGTATTTAGTTGAGAATTGGCTACAGATAAGAGACTTCTGATTTTGTTCCTATTCTAGCTGTGTATTTTTTTTTTTAAACACTGTGATTCTGCTTGTAGCAAAGAGCTGCTGTGTTACATCTGCTTCTGCCTAATTAACTCTGTTGGTTGGTGTCAGATGAGAGCTAATTTTGAGATTAAATTGAGGAGTGGGGTATGTGTCAGTGGCTGGGGGAGGGGAGAAGGAGGCTCTAAGGTTGCTTGGTTGTTTTGTATAGATCAAAATGCAGTTTTCTCAGCTGTGGCTTTTAAATTTATATTCTGCCTTGAAGTAAAAAGGATCACTACTGTCCGAAAATGTGGCCTGTATAAACACACACTTACTATTGTGGAAACTGGTATACCCTTCTTTATGTGAAGTTATTGGCCAAATCTTGATAGTCCCAATCAGTACTTAGGTGCTAGGTGACCTTTGGGACAAATAGTAAATGCTGCCTGGAAAAGTAAGTGCAGTCCTTAAATTCTTGCATTTTTCTGGATAAAATGTTTTACCTGCTTGGCTATTTGAGTAATGGATTTTTTTCATGATTGGATTCTTTCTTAGGACTCTATCATACACCTGATTTTTAAAATGTGGGGGAAAGGTCTAGCATTGAGGATGAGAGAAATTTGCTTCTTCAGGCACTGCCCTTGGGGCTTCATTTCCTGTCCCAAATTCCATGTTCTTAAATACCCTTTAATGGTCTGAAAGAGTTCATATATCACCACGTGTACAGTGTACTAATAAACTCATAGCGGTTTATAGAAAGTTGTGGAGATCATAGATGGGTTGTTTCATTTAAGGTTGTCCTTGTGCCTAAATTAACAGTTCCTTTTTTTTTTCTTTTCTTTTGGCAGATTTGCCTGAAGACCTGGACAATCTTCAGTTTTGTCATGGACTGTTAAAACATTTGGAGTTTCAATACTGGTATTTTTTCTTTTTTATCGTTTTTAAGATATAAAATGTCTTACTAAAATGTGTTAGTAATGAATATGAATGATTATTTGGATTGTGGGTAAGGATTGTGGTAAAAGCTTGTCATGATGATATATTTGGGGTACTTATTAGTTATGAAATGCATTTTGTTCTAATGTATGGTTATTTGCTTGTGTTACCAAAATGCCCGAAAGCAACTTTGTAATATTGAATACTCTTCTGTGACCTCTCCTCCTGCTTCCTGCAGTTGTATTTTGTGCAGTCAAATTAAATTAGTTGTGATTCATCCTGAATAAATGATGAAAGATGAAATAATTACTTGGACACAGTGAAATGGCTTCTAATGAAATTTTGCCCCAAACTGTTTTACTTTGGAAAGATCAGTTTCCTGTTCTAAACTTACTAACCCAAGAATGATTCCTGTGTTCTATCCTGAAAGTAGTTGCACTATGAAAGCCAGTGATTTCATTCCTAAACACACTGTGTTCCAATTGTAACATTTTTGTCAATGATTTATATAATGACACAAAAGGGAGAGCTTATTAGATTTGCAGATGACATAGACAACAGAATCAGGATTCAAAACCACCTCTAACAGGTTGGAAATTGACTCAAACCAACAAGATGAAATTGAATTGTAATAAGTTAAAAGTTCTAGGATTTAGATTTGCATAAGGAAGGGGATAGAAAGACTCAGCCTGACAGCGTTTTTGAAAAAAGATCTGGGCTTTTTAGTTGGCTGCATGCTCAGCATGAGCCAGTTGTGTAGCAGGGCTGTAAAAGAAAGTTCATGTAACCTTGGGTTGCATTTATAATTGGTTAATGCCCGGACTGCCGGATTTTAAGATGGGCACTAGCCAAACTAATGAGCAACCAAGAAAAGGAGGTGCTTAGAAGCCATGTGAGATGTGGAAAGGTTAGAAAACAGGGGTAGGAGTGGCTTAAGGTAGGGCTTTGGCGGTATAGTGGGGCCTGGTTGTCAGTAGTTTTCAAGATATAATTATATACAAATATTTGAAGGCCTGTGATATTGAAGAAATAATAAGAATTTCTTGAGATTGTTCCAGGGCTAACTGGGACTAGTAGGTAGAAGTTATGGGCAGGTACATTTCTGGCTCCTGTGAACAAGAAATATATCATGATTAGAGCTGTCCAACAGTGGAGTAAACCTCCTTAAAAAGTGACAAGCTCTCAGTCACTAGAAGTTTTTTCAGTAGAGACTCGTAACCCATTTGTTGGGGATATTGAACAACAGATCTTTTACTAAATGACTAGAGTTGGACTAGATGACCCTAAGGTCCCTTCAGCCCCAAATTTCTGAATCTGAGGGAAAGAAAAGGAAAGAAACCTACAGTTTACTGATTGCAAAGAGGACAATCCTTTTGAAATGGCCCTGTTGTAGCTCACTGAAAAGCACAGTCCAATGGCCCAATTGTTTTTCAGCAACATGCCAGGATCTTTGAGAACAAATTTTATTTTTTTCCATTATGTCTGGCCAAAATAAGAGTAATAATCTTATAGTCCCCTTCTAGATATATTCCTTACCTAAATAAATGGATAACCAGAGATAACTTTAATTTTGTATTTTATGAGACATTTTTCTAAATGTGTAACTTTTGACGGTAACAACGAAAGCTACTGTATATTGAATATTAAATATTGTTTTCACTTAATCCTTTCAACAATCCGGTGAGGAGTATACTATTATTGCCCACCGATAAAGGGGCAAGCTAAAGTCCCTTAGCCAGGGTTTCTCCACCAGACAGTGGCAGGGCTGGGATTCAAACCCATCTCCTTCTGACTGCAGAGGCAGAACTAAAGGGTGCTAGCTCAGAAGAACGCTGAACTTGGTTTTACAATAATGGCATTTGAGGCTTAAGTCTGCTACTGACTGTTACCTTGGGTGAGTTACATCTTCTCCTGAGCCTCAATTTACCAGTAGAGTTATCCTGCAGATTAAATGACAAGTTACATGTGAACATGCTCTGTAAACGTTAAACCATAGAAAGAATTAAGTGGATATTATTAGTGGAGAGCAAGATTAGGGTCTTGCTGGGAGTGAGTCTGGCCTTTCTTCCATTCTGGTGCTCTTTGCAGATGTACCCAGTATCAGACTGGAGATGTGTGGTGGTTTTTGTGTACACCAGGAGACTTAGAGAGCAATACCACTGTCCATCTGGAATCAGATTTGAACAAACCTGCCTGGTATTAAGCAGTTTCAGGAGCTAACTAGGTATTAAGATCCTTAGTTGTAACAAATGTACCACAGTAATGAAGGATGTTGTTAATATGGGAAGGTGGGGGAGGGGAAGGGGATGGGGCATATGGGAATCCCCTATATTTTTTTCCTAACATTTATGTAATCTAAAGCTTCTTTAAACATTAAAATTTAAAAAAGATACTTAGAATGCTACATTATTTGAAGGTGAAGGGTTGTATTCCTATATTAATTCCAATTTTCCAACTCATGGGTTAGTAAAGGGTATCTTAAACCCTTTACAAAGGGATGGGAGGATATGGTCCCATAGAAATGGCTGGATGGGAATTTTCTTGTGTGTGAGACTTGAGAAACACAATGCCTAGCTGAAATAGAGTAACCAGTATTACTGCCCCCCCCCTTTTTTTTTAAGTTTAAGGTTTCTTTAAGTAAGTTTAATATATGTCCATCAGATTTTTAAACAATATTTTTTGATGTTGATTTTACATGTTTGTGATATATTTACCTTGAACTGCTTTGGTATAATGTTATTTATTTTAATAAGGGTGATTTAGTAAATATGTACAACAAATATGATCTCTTAATGCCCCATAAGTCACTTCATATAAATAACAAGTGAAAAATCCAAAAAAAAACCCCACAAAAAAACAAAAAAAGAATTCCTTCTCAGTCTGTGACCCAATTTCTGGTTGGGAAATATGGGCATGGGGCTGTGTCACACAATACCTTCTTGTAAGTAATTCCATGGGTATTTCAGGGGGAATTTTTTTCTTACTAGAGTTGCATCTCAAAAAGTAATACTAAAGAATCTATTTTTAAATGTACCATTATTAAGAGTCTTCCCCCCCCCCCTTTTTTTTATCCTTTAAGGTCTTAACTTCCTAATTAATGATGTTCTTCGCCCGAATGCAGTCTTGCCTGTGGGTAAAATAAGACGACTATCAACATTGCGTGTTTGTCTCCTTTATAACCTCTTAAGGATGGATGTTTGTAAGATGTTGCTTAATATGGTCTGGAATACTCTACCCATTTATTGAATTGTAAATGACTTTTAAATGTGCAAGTTCTGTTGAAAACAAGGAGAACCTCTATGGGTAATTTTTGTATTGAAGAAGTCATTTGTCAACCATGGTAAAACTTGCAAACCCACTTTATACAGAGTGGATTCTTGAAGCTATACAGAAAATAAAAAAGCAAAAGCAAAGGCCCTCCGAGGAGAGAATCTGCCATGCGGTCAGCACTTCTCATGGGTTGGATAAGAAGACAGTCTCTGAACAGCTGGAACTCAGTGTTCAGGATGGCTCAGTTCTCAAAGTCACCAATAAAGGCCTTGCCTCCTATAAGGACCCAGACAACCCTGGGCGCTTTTCATCAGTTAAACCAGGCACTTTTCCTAAGTCAGCCAAGGGGTCTAGAGGATCATGTAATGATCTCCGCAATGTGGATTGGAATAAACTTTTAAGGAGAGCAATTGAAGGACTTGAGGAACCAAATGGCTCCTCCTTGAAGAACATAGAGAAGTATCTCAGAAGTCAAAGTGATCTCACAAGCACCACCAACAACCCAGCCTTTCAGCAGCGGCTGCGACTGGGGGCCAAACGTGCGGTGAACAATGGAAGGTTACTGAAAGACGGACCGCAGTACAGGGTCAATTACGGTAGCTTAGATGGCAAAGGGGCTCCCAAATATCCCAGTGCTTTCCCAGCCTCGCTCCCACCTGTCAGCCTTCTACCCCATGAGAAAGACCAGGTAAGTGAAGAAAGAACGTTAAAACATTATAAATATTGCCCATGCGACTTTTATAGTTTCAGTTAAATTTTATATGGATAAAAGTTCTGAGTAAAGTTTGGTATGATCAAATGTTCTGCATTCAGGGCAGGCTTTTATATTCTAGAATAGATGTATTTCAACTTATAAATTGTTCTATATTGATTTACAGCATATTAGGAGTTTTCTCATTGGTTGACTAAGGATTTAACATGATCATGTGATTTGTTTTTCAAACTGAAATTGTGAGTTGGTGAGTGCTTGAAGGGAGCAGGATACATAACTTTAATCCTCCTTCCTCAAGGCAGGATCATATATATTTCAAAAATATAAGAAAGGCCATTGCCTGTCCTTTTCCTTTTTATTTTCAGAAAACAAGAATTTACAGACTTTTAATACTGATGACCTGTGCATTCTTGAAATTGTTTTAACATGTAACTTAAATCCTCCCTGTTTCAATTTAAAGTCCTTTGTTATAGTCTAGTCTTCTTTGGGTGTAGGTGAATGTTTATTCTGTCTCTTACAGTGTCTTTTCTTATATGTGCTTGTTGTCTGTCCTTTGAGCAAATGGATACATTGATATCAGTTAATTTTATATCTTGTAAACCATTAACCACAGGTGATAGAAAGGGTGATTGTAATTAGAAATGAAACACAAGAATTAGGAAAAGTTTGGCTTCTAATGGTTTGTTTTTCTTTTTTGGCTCCAAACCCTGGAGATGGCCCCTATTTCCTTCAATGATAGCAAGTCCAGTCCCAGAAACTGGGTAGGAGCAGGCAGTTTGCCTTTCTATGGGCTAATATGAAGCCTGGCATTTATTTCTTAACCGTATTTTTATTTATTTATTTTCCCTCAATATTTATTTTATCCTTTGGTGGTAGTTGTGTTTGTGGAACCTACCCAGTTCTTTTTGAGAAGATGTGATCATAAAGAAAGAAGTAAACCTAAGAAATTGTCTTCTAAATCACAGTTGTTTAAAAAAAAAATACAGAAAGTGACTCAAATCCTAATTCCTTTGTCTGGCACAGCCATCTTAAGTACCTCTTGTTTCTCATTAAATATTTTTATAAACGCTTGTACCATGAGGAAATTCCTTAAAGGAATGTAGAGCCATTTCTGGATGCAGGTTGATAGCTTTATTTTTAAAACATGTGCATTATCCTAAGGTATTTTAAGGTTTTATAATTATTAGGTTATGTGGACTAATTCAGGCAGTTTTAGGCACTTTAACCTTGCTTATTTTCTTGCCAACCTTCTCATATTTTTTTTCATATTGCATCTGTATGGAAGTATTTTCAGTCTAAAAGAAAATTTATGTCTGAAAGTATCTGAGATTGAAAGCAGAGTAATTTATTGCTTACCATGCAGTTGTTGCTGTTCTTTTTATAATGATCATCTTTAAGTTGTCTGTTAGCAGCATCATATAACAAGGAAAGCTGAGAAAATGTGTCCTAGAATTTTTCTTTTTATTGAGTGAAATTTGGAGATTAAATGTATTGAGGATTCATAATAATGGTCTAATTATTTTTAAAAAAGAACAAATGAAATAAAAATTGGGTCAAGTCAATTTGACGGTGTTTGTGTTATATTTTACAATAGCATTTTCCCTTAAAAATGTAATAACTACATCATAATTTCTTGCCCTTTGAAATTAAAAGTTGCAGACAGGTAAAAAACCATGTAAACTTGCTAAATAAATATAATAGAAATTCTTAAACTGGGATCCATAAATGAGCTTGAGTGTGTAGATCACAAATCCCCTGAAATCATACATAAAGTTATGTATGTATCTGCGTGTTTTTCTAGGGTCAGAGCTTTTATCTGATTCTCCAAGGGATCCAAACCATCAAGCAGGCTATGGGAACATTTTCTTACTGTAGAAAATATTTTGAGCTTCTTTTACTAAAACCTTCATATGCAAATTGATGGCCATTGATTAATTCCGTGCTTTAGTTGCTAAAGTTAGAGCTGTGTATAGATTGCTTATACTGTAAGTGTATATAGGACTTTTTGTAATACATGTGGAAGAGAGACTATATCATTCTTGATGTGCTAGAAGTAGTAGAGTTTGCACTGTGGGAGGAAATTTATGGAATAAATGGAAACTGTTCAGAGATAGAGTGATCTCAGTTACAATTTAGTTAACTAAGGTGTTTCAAAGAAGCTGTTATTGTTAGTTTTCCTGAGAGTTGCATTTAATTATAAAAGTTAAAAATAGTAGAAATAATAGCTAGCATATAAGTGTTAAATGTTGGCAGTATTCCAAGTGCTTTATATTTATTATCTCCTTGGCTCATTACTACAACTGTGAGGTAGATTTTTTCTTTTTATCCCTATTTTACAGATGAAAAGCTGAGGCTTAAAGCTTAAGTAATTTGCCCAAGGTCACTTATGGAGCCGGTGAGTGGGAAAACAATTCTAATTCAGACAGTCTGACTCAGTGCTGTTTACTGCTGAGCTGTATACTGGTCCTCAGTGGTGGCTTGTTTTTTTTTTAAATTATTATTATTATTATTTTTAGGATACATCGATTACATAAATGTTACATAAAAATTTTCGGGGTACCCATATGCCCCACCTCCCACATCTCCCACAACCTCCATCAGTGTGGCATATCACCTGCAATAGATTAACACATTTTGGGGCTTTGCCACTAAACATGGACCACAGTTCACACTGTAGACCTCCCTCTCTCCTACACAGTTCTGCATGATATATGATGATATAGTGGTGGCTTTTTATTTATAGTGAATGTTACCTCTTCCAGTACCTCAAATGGTTAGAAACAGGTCCCCTTCCTGCCATAGATTTCCACTATTTAAAACTTGATAGTTACAATGCGCTTATTACAGTTTTTGAGGCAGATGCTATTTATAATATTAGCAATATGGGAAAGCAGTAGGGTAAGTAGTAAATCTGTGTCTAATTAGATTTAACATCATCATCATTCCTATGCACGACTGCTAGGAGGAATACAATGCAAGTTAAAATAGAAGGGCTCCTGCCTTTCTGAAATGTAATTGCACATCTTCTGATAGTTTAGAATTCAAATAGGGTATTACCATACTGGCTCCTTAGCATAGCTTCTTAGTATTTACTTAAGAAAGCTCTCTTTGGTGAGGTGATAGAGAAATGAATTAAACTACTGAAGATAAAATTTTATCTTTGACTTGAGGAGGAAACTCTTAAAGGATAGTATTAGTGTTTCTCATTAAAAGTGGTAAAGCTCAATTAGGTCAGATTATGAGGACTTTGGAAAGTCAAATATTCTGAAAGACTTCAGTTATCACCACACAGTTTGTAGTATTAAGATCCCATTTGAACATTTGGACTTTAGCATTTTTATTAAATCAGTTTAGCTCAGTTTTGAACAGATTCCTTGGTATTTCACTTTATTGAGAATATCCCCCTAAAATTTATTAAGTGTCAAATCTTGATATGTTTCCAGTGCAGAACATAATATGGCAACTCTCTTTCTAGCCAGCTGTAGTTGGAATGAGAGTCATTTAACCTCTCCTACCAAGTAGGGTTTTTGATGTTTTTCTCTTGAAGAAATGAAATAACTGTATTAGAATCTTCCATAATCCTTCAAACATAAATTACAAAAAGAGTGATACTATCAATAAGGAAAAAAATAAGGATGACTTTTTTTTTCTTTTTTTTTTTTTAAGGTTGCAGTAGTCTGGGATTGAATCCTGGACCTCGTATGTGGGAAGCCTGCCCTCAACCTCTGAACTGTGCTGGCTCCCCTGAGTTGGTTTTTTTCATTTGTTTGCTTGTTTGTTTTGTTTTTGTTTTGTTTTTAGGAGGTACTAGATCAAATCCTGGACCTTGTATGTGGGAAGCAGGCATTCAACCACTTGAACTACATCCGTTCCCCAGGATGACTTTTAAAAAGAGCACAGATAATAAAAAAAAATGGGGCTGAAGAGACATAACTATGATAAAAATTACTTGTTGTGGTCTTGGCTTGTTCAGTTGTTTATTCTGTCGTCCCTTCACCCTCTTCCTTTAGGGAAAGGGGAGATATTTTATTAGGGTATTTGACAAAGTTATCAATAGGAAATATTTCCATTAATAGAAGATAAATGTACATCCTGCATCAATTTCTTGTGCTGTGTAAATGCCATAAATTAGAGAACTTTGCCTTAGAGTCTCCTTTGATTTTTCTCTGCTCTGTTCTCCCCTCCTCTCCAGTCCCTTATCACTGCCCTTTAGCAGACCCGCCTCATCTCTCCATGGGACTTTTCCAATTGCCTATACTTTGTGAAGGTCCATTCACTTGCCTGTATTATATTGTTCTTGGATATGGCAGGCTTCCAGAAATCTCTAAGCCCTAGGGGAATCATTCACAGTCTCAGCATCTATGGACAGAAATGTGTGTATTTTTTTTCTGCTAATTATAGAGAGTCAGAATGTTGTCCTCTCTGTTGACCTTCTTAGTTTTCCTTTGAATTGGTGTCCTTTGTATTGAAGAGGTCACATTTCTCAAAGAGTGCTTGGCTATGTGTATTCAACTGAAAGTTGGATAAAGGCCCTAAATAACCTTGCTTTTTACAGCTTTGCAAAACATGCTCCTCAAAATAACCTGAATTTTGAAATTGGTATGGATAAAAGTCAGTTTCAGAACAACTGAACTCAGACTGTCAGAATCCTATTATAATGTGAAAGACTAGGTGGATCAAATACTTTCTGTTCCACGGCCAGGGAAGGAAAAAATTGTAGTTCATGTTGTTCCTATAATTAAGCTTTAGAAGTTCTTCAAAATAGCAGAATATCTGAAGACTTTTTGTGAGCAGACAGTACCAGTTGTTGAGACATTGTTGAGAGAGCACTTGGATTGTCTCAAACTAGTTAGTTGGGTCAAGGGAAAGATAAAATGAAGAGTGAATGAATCTTTTTATTGCACTGTGAGGCATGACAGCTTGTTCCACTTTTGAGCTTTTATCAAGATGGGACTTGTCTAGACTCCTAATGAAATAGGCTTCAGGTAAAGTAGAAACATTATGTTAGAGAATTTTTGGTTGTTAAAATGAATGTTAAACATTCTTTTTAACTCTTTGGATCTTAGATGTATTTGATACTGCAGCTGCCTTTTCTACTACACACGATCCTGCCCTGAATGAGAGATAGAAGAGTCTGTTTTCTGATTCCTGGATGTTACTTTCTTCCAAGTATTAAGGCTGCTAAGAGTGTACTTGTCTAATTGCAGCTTTCAGAAATTTACTGTTGAAGTCCATATACCTATTTGGCTTATTCCATCTACATTTGTTTTACTAAGAAAATCTATATGTGGTAGCTTTGAAGGTATTTATCAGTTGAGTGCTGATTGCTCATTTATTCTGATTTTATCTTGAATGGCAAAAATTTTATTCACCTTTTTCCTTCAGATTTTATTTAATAAGTGGTACATCTTTGTTTCTTGGAATGAAGGTCTATATTTCTTTTCTATATTTTACCTTTGCATGTTACTTTTAATACTTGAGAAAATACGATTCTTTTCTCATTGTAATAGCAGATTTTAAAGGATTATTTTGATTTTAAAATTCACTGCTTTTGCTTTGTTTATAACCTTAATTTTCTTGCCCTGTACATAAAACTACAGACGATTTGATGAAACTGTTCTTTTTTAGTCACAACATTATTTAAAATGGGAATCTTCTCATGTAACTTTCATCTCTCCAATCTATTAATGTTTCTAAGTACATAAACATCAATTAGCTCACCAAATTAAAGCTAGCAAATGAGTCAGCCATGTAATTTGTGACATTTTGAGTTAGCAGGGGCGTAAGGGAAGTATGTTTTTATTTGAGTGAGGGTGCTCTTATCGGTCTTCAGATGGTGGTGGAGAGTTTTGTTTGGCTTGCCTGTTATGAAGTGTTCATGGCTATTATTATGATTCTGCTTAGGACTGGACTACTTTCCCAGAGAAGTCTCCAGTAGTTGCGAACGGCATTTTTTTTTGCTCTTCCTTATACAAGTCAACCTTTCAGCTGAATTAAAAGTGGAATTTTATATAGCGTATAAGATAATATTTTGAAAAATCTGCAAAATGCACAGTAGACATAGTTCTAGAATGAGTGGTTCTCGATTTTAATTGTGAGGCTGGTCTCTTCAAAGATACAAAATAAATACTAATCAGTGGTCTAGGCAAAATCCAGGAAGGATTTGTGTTAATTTGACAAGTGGGTTTAGAATTCTTCAGCCGCTATTTTTTAGAAACCAGCTTTGTTCATACATCCTTTCTCTAATTTGCGTCACTTTTGATCTTTGATAAACCAGCTGCGATTCTGTTTCATTAACAAAGTTAACTGGTTAACAGATGTTTGTTTTGGCTTGATCGTGTCCTTTCTATTGGAAACAGGATAGGCACACATAGAAACCATGCTGGGCTTTTCCTGTCTATAGCTAGACAGGCATTTTAGAAGAGCAACTTAATTTTATTTACAAGTCCAATTTTTGTTCCTCTTGCTTTTCCTGCAGGTATACAAACATTTTAATTCTAGTTCTTCCCGTCAG
>PVKH010031191.1:0-12366 GCA_004027955.1 Chaetophractus vellerosus
AAGCAAGTGACTTTTACCCTGATGTGATAGTTTGGGGCTTTTTGTGGATCCCGGAAAGGATTATGTTCTTGAGCGAATCCTTTCCTGTGGGGGTGGGACTCTTCGATTGGACTGGATTCAGTTGGGGGGGGGGGCGCTTTGATTGGATTGCTTCAGTGAGGCATGACCCGGGGTGGGTCTTGAACTTCTTGCCGGAGTCCTTTATAAATGGAGGACAGAAAACAGAGACACACAGAAAAAACGCCTCAGAGACAGAAGGAGAGGTCCTGGAGGCCAGAGGCTGGAATCAGCGGAGGACAGAGACAGGGAAAGAGGCCCCAAGAGGCTAGGCCCACGGAGCAGCTTGAGGCTGAAGAGAGGGGAGAGACAAATCAGCAGCCTTGTGCCCTGCCATGTGCTTGATGGCCCACAGCTGTAGCTCTGAGAAAAAGCATCTTAGATGGTGCCACCATGTGCCTGATTACAGACAGCTACAACTGGGTGAGACAGCATCTCTTGGTGATGCCTTGACTGGGACACTTTCACGGCCTCAGAACTGTAAGCTTTTAACTTAATAAATTCCCATTTTACAGCCCACACATTTCTGGTGTATCACATGGGCAGCATTTAGCAAACTAAAATACCGGCGATTAATCCCCAGGCGTCTGCCATCGGTTCAGGCTTCTTTCCTATGGACCATGCCATCTCCCTACCTTGCTGGCTTAGGACCCTGTGGTTCTGTTTCATGCCTGGCCCATTGTTTTGCACTGAGTCTGGGATTCTCATTCTGTACCTGTGGTAGACACAAGATGCTGTGTCCAGATGTCTAGATCTGCCTTCAAGGAAGGGCATGCTGCCCAATCGAGTGGAGGGCGGTGAGCAAACAACCTCCAGCAGCCAGCTCCATCAGAGTCAGCCTCAGCTGCTGTGAGCTGCCTTGCCCAAGGTCAAATCCTTCCCAGGCAACCTGTATCCTATGACTGAGCAAGGTGGGGGGATATAAGTCCAGCCATCTTGGCCTAATGTGGGACTCCTCTGACAGGCAATATTGGCCCAGAATACTCTGTCAGCTGCAGAGGCTTTGTCAGGCCCGCATCCCAGTTTGGCCTCTTCCTCTGTCAGATCCTAATAAGCACCCTGCACCTCAGGACCAGCTGAGAACTCCACCTGCTACAGTCCCTCTCTATTTACTCTCATTTGACATGGATCGCTATTAGGGTTTATGGAGAAGAGCGGCTATAAATGGATAGCCCATTGATATATTTTCACTGACCTGCATGATGTTTAAAAACTGAGACAGCAAACAAAAATTGGGAAATCACACCTAAATTTTCTAATGTATATTTTAAAAAATCAAATGATCTGGCAACATTGGCCCTTTATCCTTGCACAGGGACTATTGGGTGGGGTAGAACAGTGGTTGTCCCTTTAGAGAGGAGATTTCTCCAGCATGTCACAGTTCTGAGAACTTCCTACTGACTTGAACCTGTCCACTTCCCCCATTTATATTGCCTGCCTGACCCCTATAGGCACCTGCATTTCCCTGACAAAAAAATAAATAAAGAGGTAGGAGGCAGAAGCTTCCCTGACACCATTCTATCTTACCTGATCATACGTGGGCCCTTAAGAATTGGGGTCCCTTTGGTTCAAGGCCATGAAAGCCTTTTCCCTGGACCCTGGAATGCAGTTAAGTAGGCAGGGTCTGCATTGTGGTCCGAGCCTTACCTGGTGCTTTCCCTCACACCATCCTCAGCAGAAGGCATTCTCCTCAGTGAGGTTCACAGCAGACAGCACTCACACCCAGAAAGCACGTGTATTTCTCTTTAAAAGTTCTCTTATATCTTTTCCATTATAAAAGACATACTCATTATGGAATATTTGGAAGGGAAGCCCCTCAAAGTTTGTTTTGCCAAAAATCAATCTCTCTCTCTCTTAGTTTGCCAAAGGGCTGCCGATGCAAAGTATCAGAAATGGGTTGACTTTTTAAATAGAGATTTTATTTGGGGGTAAAAGCTTACAGTTCTGAGGCCATGAAACGTCCAAATCAAGGCACTGTCAGAGATGCTTTCAGACCAAAGGTCATCTGCTGGCAGATCCTGGAGTCCTACCACATGGTAAGGCAAGACGGTGGGTCTGCCAGGCTTTATTTTCTCCCTGAACTCAGCTGTGGCCAATCAGTCATCTCTCCCTAGGCCTGGGCTCCTTGAGCCTCTCAGGGTGTCTCTCCTTGAGCTTAGCTGTGGGGAACCTGGAGTCCTTTCTTTCAAGTGGCCAGATGGAAATGGTAGAGCTCCCTTTTTCTGTCTGACTCTCTGTCTGTCTGTCTCTCTCTGTGTGACTCCGTTTATATCAGACCCAGCTAGAGGGAGGAGACTCTGCCTCAGGCATGCCTCACTGATGTAGTCCAATCAAAAGGGCCCCACACTCATAGGAATGGATTAGTTCAAAAACATAATCTTTTTCTTTTTGGGACTCATAAAAGAACTTCAAACTGTCATACTATCTCTCCAGATAAATAAATAAATCTCTCTCTATATATCAAAGGTTTTGCCAAAAACATCTGTCTCTGTCAGTGTGCACTTAGGTTAATGGTGGACTGCTCGAGCCTGAGGAGCAGCTAAACCTGCCGGAACTCCTCACACAGGGCCACCCACTTCCCCTATTGTGGCCAGTGTTGCCTTTGGCCAGGTGTCCAGGGCTGCTGAAAGTCCCCTTGCCAGCCAATTCTGACCATGGCCAAGCAGGCACTATATTGTGACTGCTTGGGGGTTATAATTATATAAGACTTGCTAATTATATAACAAATTGCTTTGATGTGATTATTTAAATTGGGTACTGGCAGGAATTGAAGATTCAAATGTAATGAGTTTCATTGATTTTGAAAACGTTTTCTCTGAGTGGATGCAATAATGGCCTCTGTTGCTGCTTGAAATACGGGCCAGCTGGAAGACTTCAGAAACTGATTGTGTTGGAATCACATTCAAAACATGTAAGGGAGTCGGCTCCCTTCATCGCTTCTGTCCCCAGGTGATAAGGGTCCCTTGAATAGATAGATTCCTGGTCCCAACGCAGGGCAGTTGCTCTGGCAGGGCTCCCACAAGGCTTGCAGTCTCCCAGCCAGAAGGGCCCTCGGCATCTGGCAGACAGAGTGCCCGAGGTGCTCAGGCGTCCAGGCCCCCTCTTCTCCCCTCCTGGTCGGACCATTTGGAGAAGGAAGCCTGGGTCTGGTGGGCTGTGTGCTTCCTAAACCCTCCACGGCTTCCTCAATTGATGGTCTGACACTTAGTGGTGGGTGCCAGGAGTGTGTGGGAATGTCTATTTGTCTGCATGAATCAGCACCGTGAGGAGCCATGGCAGGCATGGACAGAATGAACAGACTGGCATGGCTCAGTGCAGCAGAGAATGAAGAACCCAAACCTCTGGCTGTGAGTCAGCCGCTCTCACCCTCAGAGCCCTGGACCAACTAGGAGAGCAGCTTTGAGCTTAAGCCCGAGCAGCCAAGGGCTGCTTAAGGAAACCTTGACAGATAAGGGTCACATTTCTGGCCACTGTGACCAGCTAACTTTTTCTGTGAAGAACCAGATGGTAAATGTTTTAGGCTTTGCAGACCATATACTTCTCTGTCACATATTTTCCTTTGTTGTTGTTGTTTAAAAAATAGAGCTAAAAAGGGGCAATTTAAAAAATAGGACTCAGGCTGGATTTGGCCTACCTGGGTCTCACTGTTGAGTGGGTTCCCTCCTCAGAAATCCATAGCTTCCACGTGGAGAGAAAGAAATCCTTTGAGCTATCACAGAATGCGTCAAGGTCCAAGTTCTTTCCCTCTTCTCTGCTGTGCTGACCAGGCCAGCTTTGTCTTCCTATAGGCCAGCTTTCTTCATGGATGCAAGGTGGCTACCGTGTCTCCAGGAGTCACAGCCTCATGACAACATCCAGGGGCAGAAAGAGGACTGTTCATCCTTATGCATCCTATTTGGTCCACAGGAAGACTCTTTTCAGAAACCTCTCACTGACATTTTCTCTTCTTGCATCAGTCGTACCATATCCTACGCCAATGGCATGGGCCACGAGCCACTATGACATGTTTCATACAATTATGCCTTATCCTGTGGGGTTGAGACCAGGCTTCCCAGCAGCACAAGGCCTACTGAGGACAGCCCCAGAACAATATCAGAGTTCTGTTGGAACACCTAATCACAGTATCTAGTATAGTAAAGGTTCCCCAGAACCTTCTCTCCTTGAGATGCCGAAGGACTCAGAGCCTTCTAAAGTTCTAAAAGAGAATTTTTAGAGAAAGCTGTTTGAAAAATATCTATGGGAATACCTTGAGCTTCCTCATCTTGCCCCATCCGGCTTTTAGGCAACTATGGATCTGTCCAATCCCACCCCTGATCCTTTGAATCATGGCTTTGAAGATAGCTGTGATGGCACTGTTTATTGTGCACCTACTATGTGCCAGGTATAGTGTGAGGGACTTCACACATAAGGTTTTTAATCATACAGTAACGTTGGGAGGGTCACATTATCATCTTTATTTTACAGATTGGGCAGCTGGAACCCAGGGAGGTGACGTGGCTTGCCTCTGGCCAGTAGCCAGCAAGCACATTCTGAGCATCACTTTGATTCAGGCACTGTACTAGGTGCTGAGGATGCAAAGAAGAAGCAAATCTGGTTCTCTGCTCTCAGGGAGTGCATAGCCTGCCCCTTTTGGAAGGTTGTCCTGGATTACTGAATATATGTCTCTTGTCCAGCCTGAAAAACCCCTTTGAGTGGATAAGAAAATGAGGCACTATCACATGTCTTCTAGCTAAAGCCCTTCTGCTATGAAGCCCAGGAGGCCTAAGCTTTGCAGAATGACCTGGTGGAGGGATTAGGAATGTGGGCTTTAGTGCCAGACTGCCTACATGCAAATCCCAGCTCTCCCACTTTCTGGCTGGGTGACAATTGGCAAGTTACTGACCTCTCTGTGCCCACCTGGCAGGATGGCATAAATTTAAATGAAAGAGGCCTTGTAAGAGCACAGATGCAGAGCTCAGTGAAGGTTAGCAGCAACTACTACTGGTTTATACAGTTCCTAAATGCACATTTCTTAGAATGAAGATTGTCAGAGTCTCAGCCTCTCCTGCTTCCCCAGATTTGGGCACTGATATCTTAGCAGAATGCCCCAGAAGGCACCCGGCACTTGGAGGTGCTTGATGTACGCTCTTTAGTGTGAACAGCAAGCTCATGAGCCAGCTCTCTCTGAAGCTGTGATTTCCTTTTGCATGCTGGCTGCAGAGGGAAGCCCTGGGACTGAAAACAATCTCTCCCTCTCTGGGTGCATTGGCCCACCGTTTGACTTCCTGATGCTGTTTATAAATGCAGCCCACTGTGCTAGAGTCCCTGGAAAGCCTCCTGCTCCCATATTAGGGAGACAGGTGGCAGAGAGTGGGCAAGAAGCTGAGCAGGGGAATCCTCATGCTGGGTCCTTGTCCCAGGCTCAGGTTGTGGCGTCAGGAAGTCCCCTAGCCTAGGTTTCCTCTCCTGTGAACTGGGTGGGCCTTTGCCGGTAGCCTCATTGAAAAATCCCCGGGGTGGCGGAAATGGAGATGCATATCTCTGAGATTTAGGGCAGCCCAGGCCTGTCTCAAAGGCAGTTGGTGCTGAGGAGGGTGCAGGCCCCCGGGCGAGCCCAGTCCCCAGCCTGCCCTGCGTCTGGGAAGCAGCTCATCCATGTGGAAGGCAGAGTGGTAATGCCTGCTGTCCTTGGAGCAGAGGGGCCTACTTGATCTTTGGGAAATAATTAAGGCCCGCAGAGCCTGGCTGGGCTCTATCAGCGCAGAGTGCTATTAAGAACAAGATAAAAGCGTGGGGCCTCGGTTGAATCTTGAAAACAAGGCCCACCTGGGCATTTTTCTTTGTTGTGGCATCAGGGGAGAAAGGAGAGTCACGGGAAAGAGGGAGGGAGATGAAGGGGCAGAGGGAATAAAAGCAGTTTTTGAGAAAGGAGGCAAGAGACCCTGAGAAAAAGTAAAAGAAAAACGTATAGAATTTCCTGTGTTTTTTGTTTCCTTTTGTAGTAAGTAGAGGAGCACTGTTCCCAGAGCCTCAGGTAAACAGTCGTCATCACCAGCATTTCTACAGCGGGACTTTGTTCCTCGAGAGGGAAATTCTAGGGTCTTCTCTCCTTCCCCTGGGTGCTGGCCTCACAGTACCCCTGGCCCCTGGGGTCTCTGTGCGGGCTGTTTGTGGGGGAGGGTCTCCCCCCGTGAAAGGCACAGCAGTGGTCGGCAATCCCTCTGTTCCTCAGAACTTTATTGTGCTTTGACGCTCTCTTTTACTGCTTGGCTTTGGCAAAGCCAGGTCTCAGGGCTGAAATCCAGCCGAGGAGATCTGATTTCTCAAAAGCCATTTTGATCTTTGCACTTCAAAGGTACTTCTTTTCATGCCCTAGCTCTGGTTTGGTGGCCCCAGAGCTGCCCTTTTGGGCTGTGGGTCTGGACGGGGCCTGCGGTCTCTTCTTTATATCCTGTTGGGAGCCCAGGGGGCCGGCACTTGGTCCCCCTTAGAAAGCTTTGTCCCTGGTGTCTCCGGCATGTCCTGATGCACTGCCCTTTTCCTCCATCCAGCTGATGCCCAGTTTCTGAGTCCTTCTGCCCCTTTAGCTCATCAAAACCTGATCTCTGGAATGGAACTGACCTTAATCTTGGGGTCTCTTCCTTCAGAAAGCCTTCCCCGATGGCTCCTACCTCCTGCCCCCACCCTACCCTCATGGCTCCAACCATATTCTGTAATCTCCCCCTTTAGTTCCTGTCACATTTTGCATAATTATCCCTTTCCTATCCACGCCTCTCATGAGAGGTTGAGGTCCTTGAAGAAAGGGGGCTGCTATTCTTCCTTGTGTGGTCCTATCACAGAGCACAAAGGCAAGCACACAGTAGGCTCTCAGCACTAATGAATTCCATCTCGAAGCTCTTTCAGACTGTCCTAGGGTTTGGCTGAGGTGGCTTAGAGGCAGTCAAGCTTGGGGGAACGGAGTGGAGGCAGGCAGCAGGCAGCAGGGATGGAGAGCAGCATTTTCCTCTCTCACCGCCTCCCACTGCCTCCTCCCCACTCCTGCTTTGTCCACAGCAAGCCTACTTTTATCTATTTTACATTTATATGACTAGATATTATATTATATACATTATATATGCTATGTGCAATATACATAATGCATAGAAAGTATAATATAGTATATGTATAATATTACACATATAAAGATATATTACATTATGGATTTATAAATGTAATATGCATATAACATAATACATATATGCGTACATATACGTATATAAAGATATTTTTGACAAAAAGGTTTTGTTTTTAAAAAAATTTTTAAAACCAAAGTCTTGCTGAGATTTTAATTCAAGATCTTCTCTCTCCTAGAAGCATTTGCTTCTGAAGTCTTTTCTAATTACCATTTGAACAATGGAAAGCTTTGTCCCAGTTGAAGGAATTTTAGGCTTTTACCTAGCTAGTGGAGATTCTGCTTTTTGATAGTGACTTCTTTCTGGTGTACCTCTCTCCTTCTCCTTCCCTTTCAACACACACACTCACACACACACACACACACACACACACGCAATCTTGACTGGTATTAAGGAATGAGGAAAGAAAGCAATGAAGAAGACATTGGCTTCCCTGAGGTCACACAACTATTAATGCCATTTATTTCCGAGGGTTTTGTTTTGTTTTGTGTTTTTGGTTCAGCCTGCCAGCCAGGGGAGGGCCTGTGTCGACTGGGTTGATGTAATGAGGGGTCAGAGGCCTGAGGACATAGGCCAAGTGCTTATCGTTCTCACCCACTTGCTAGGTGGCAGCTGTTTTTTTTTTCCAGCTCCCCCACCTCCTTTCCTCTGAGCTCCACTGCCTCCCCTTCCATACCTTTGGCTGAGGTGGTGTTGCTTTGCTCTGCTTTCTAAATATTGTGTCCTTCTCCGGTGAGGTGCCTCCTGGGCCTGCCTTGCCTAGTGCAGGAAGCCAAGCTCTGGCCTTTCTTTCCCCCAGGGTGGGACAGTGGCCAGAGCCTGAATTGGAAGGCTGAAAACTCCGTCTTGAGCCTTGAATTACTCACCAGCTGTGGGACCTTGGGTCAATCACTAATGCCCTGGAGTCTCAATTTCCTAGTATATAAGCAAGGATATTCACCCTGGCCTTTCTACCGACAGGGTAGGTGTGAGGCTCATGTGAGACCAGAAATCAGCTTTTCTCAGCCTTTCCTGCACATTAGAATCTCTTGGGGAGCTTTTCATATCTCAATTCCCAGGCCACGTCCTCAGATCAATTAAATCAGATTTTCTGGGGATGAGACCTCGACATCAATATTTTTTAAAGTTCCCCGTGTAATACCAACGTGCAGCCAAGGTAGAACCTCCTGTTTAAGGTGAATGTATTGTGGACACTAAAAGTACAAATGGCTTCTGAACGTTCATTCCTAAGAGCTTCTTTTCTGTTAACTAATCTTCCATAGTTTTCAGTCCTATTTTCGTTCAGAATCTCTTAAAGAATCTAATGGAAGTCGTATACCCATTTCCCCAGGAATGAGCATACTCAGAAACTATTGCATATAATTTCAGCACATAATGTTACCTCACTGAGGCCTTCCTCCCCCAGCCCATCCAAAATTGCAACTTTATGTCCTCTTCACACACACCCACTCTCACTCCCTCCTCTTCCTATACTTTACATTTTCTCCTTAGTCTTTATCACTATCTGCATGAACATACTGAAGTCCATCCCTAGATTTTCAAAGAGTGGTTCCAGGACCAGTTTCACTTAATCAGGATACCTGGGAGGGGACTCAGGAAACTGTCAGAAGCTCTTTGTGTTCCTTTTGTACCCTGAAGTTTGAGAGGCAATGGGCTAGGTCTCTGGATTCTGGATTCAGAATGCCCAGGGTAAAACCTCTTGACTGTCCTTCCCAGAGAACCTACTTGCCCCTCCAGGTTCTGTTCTGCCGATGGGAATCCATCTCCTTCAGTGCATCCATGGTCTTGGGTAGAATCTCCAATGTTCCAGATAAATCCCAGGTGTTTTTCACGTTACTTTAGTGGTTTGTGGGACTGTAGCTGTCTTGATGGTGTGATTCGAGGGGCTTGGACTAAGTTTCCCTACCTTACAAAAATGTCATATCTTTTCCCTCCCCAATCATGGTACTTGGCATCATATTCCAGTCATTCTGCTTGGACTCTTCAACGGTAATAGACGACACCTATCTCTAGCATGCTGAATAGCCAAAACCATGAACAATGGCATATTGGATCCTATCTCTATGTTCAGTGTTTCCCTTGCCTTATTGTTACCTACTGGGGGAAGCATGTTCCTATTTTTAAGATACCAAGAGGCTCATCCTATTCTGGCTCACCTTTCCAGCCTCCGTTCCTACCATCCTCACTTTATACTCTAGCAGGACTAAACTGCATGTGTTTCCTGGGGCACCGTGTCCCTTTCTTTCCCTGTGTATCCTCTGTCCTCCTCGGTTGCTCTTACATCTCTTTATGCATTGCCACTCCTCTCCCCAAACTCTTAAATGACCCTTCCTCTCCCTCATAGTGCAAGCCAAGTCCTCATGTAACCTACAAGGCTCTATCTATCCGTCACTCCCCTTTGCCTCTCAGACCTCCTCTCCTGCTACTTCCCACTCCTTCATTCGGCTTCACTTCAAAGTGGCCTAAGGTTGCCAGATTTAGTAAATAAAAAACAAGATTCCCAGTTAAATTTAAATTTCAGATAAACAACAAATTATTTTTTAGTATAAGTATGTCCAAAATGTTACATGGAACAATTTTTTAAGAGTATGTCCCATTCAATATTTAGGACATATTTATGCTAAAAGAATGTCTTCATTATTTATCTGAAATTCAAATTTAACTGGGCATCCTGTATTTCATCTGGCATCCCTTACTATGCTGTTTCCTGAACTTTCCAAGCATGTGCCCATCTCAAAGCCTTTGCACTTGCTATGCCCTCTGCCTTGAAGACTCTTTCTCTAGATATCTGGTATGCTTATTCCCTAACTGCCTTCAGCAAGGCCTTTCTTAGACATCTGTCCCCCATATTTATACTTCTTATCTTCCTTTCTTGCTTTATTTTTTGCCCCCCCAGCCCTTATCACTAGCTTACATGATATATTTTACCTATTGATTGTATTTGTCTGTCACCCCAAGTAGAATTTCATCTTGATGTTTTGTTCACTGCTCTATCTCCAGGCTTAGAAGAATGCCTGACACCCGGTTCTCAGTAACACTTTATTGAGTGGAGGAATAAATAAATCCTTTCACTTTCAGTTCAGGCACTGGGGAGTGTACATATGTTGGTTTTGCTTACTTAGGTTCCACTCCCCCTTCTGGTAAAAGTATCCTTCTTTCACTCTTCACTCTTGGTTTAAGTGGTTTGGGAAGTTCCTACCCTGAACCCCAGATCCCAAAGTGGAAACATGATCCAGACCAATCAGAAACTTCCATACACTTGGCCATGGTTATTGGTACCGGGATGGGTCTGCAGCCCAATTAAGCCTAATCAGAGCCTCTACATAGGCAGCTCACATTATGGCAGCTGGTTTTCCTCAGCAAAAAAGGGAGAATGAGAGTCACAATCTTTTTGTAACCTAATCCCACACTTTTGCCCTATTCTGTTTTTAGCAACTAGTCACTAGGTCCAAACCATAGTTGAGGGGACATTATTATACAATGGCCTGAATACAAGAAGTAAAATATCATCAGGAATTAAATTAGAGTTAGTCTGCCACAATCCACCCTCTGGCCCCAATGATTTACATCCTTCCCACATGCAAAATACTCTTCTCCCATCCCAAGGTCCACAAAAGTCTCACCTCATTAGAGCATCATCTCAAAGTCTGGAATCTCATAAACTAAATCAAGTTCAGGTGTATATAAGGATCCTCAAATGTTGAACCTTAAGTACAGTGCCTTGAGTACAGTTCTTCTTCTTTTTTTTTTTTCCTATGTCTGTTTCTTGTCTCTCCCCGTCTTTGCGGTGAGGTGCCGAGTTGGCCTTCCGTGGAGGCGGTTCGCTCCATTTGTGGGTGGCTCCATTCCGTTTTCATGGGCGGCTCCGCTCCATGTTTTGCAGGCAGCAGTGCTCCGTGTTTTGCAGGCTGCCCGGCTTCCGAGCCTTGCAGGCGGCAGCTCCCTGTTTCATGGGTGACTTTGCCATGCCCGTGGGGGCTCCGCCCTGCCTGTGGCGGCTTTTTGCCTTGCCCACGGTGGCTTTGCCCTGCCTACGGTGGCTTGCCTTTCTCAAGGCCATCTGCCCGCTAGGAGAGGTCCCCAGAACCCGAACCCGGGGCCTCCCATGTGGTATACCGACGCTCTTATCCACTGAGCTATCTAGCCGGCCCCAGTACAGTTCTTCTTGATCTTTGTAGTCCTATGGAACTAAAGAGGGATGTTACCTGCTCCACCCACCCCCACAATAAACCAACATACAACTGTGGGTCAGGCATAGGATAACTCTATAGACATTCCTGTTCAACAAGGGGGAAATTGGAGGTACTAGTGAGTCACAGGTCCATAGAAATTCTTTTTTTTTTTAAAGATTTATTTTATTTATTTATTATATATCCCCTCCTCTCTGCTTGTTCTTGCTGTGTTCATTTTTGCGTTCTTCTGTGTCTGCTTGTCTCCCCCCGCTGCAGCGACCTGCCGAGTCAGCTCACTGCGCGGTGGCTTTCCTGCTCGTGGGGGCTTGCCCTGCTTGCGGCAGCTTGCCCTGCCCACGGCGACTTGCCCTGCCTGTGGCGGCTTGCCTTCTCGAGGAGACCCCAGGAGCCGAACCCAGGGCCTCCTATGTGGTAAACCGGAGCCCTACCAATTGAGCCACAGCTGGTTCCCTCATAGAAATTCTTAAATCCATCTGGACAAATGTTGGACATTCCTTGATTAGATCCCATGGCCTGGGATGGCTCTAGGCTCCACCCTCTGGGATTTTCATTCTTCCTTCTCAGTTATCTTTTCATTTTCATGGGAGATAGCACATGTTTGAAGTTGAGCAGCTCTCTCAGTCTTCTTCCTGTCAGTAGAATTCTGGGAGTCCAGAGGCCTCTCCTCATTCTCCATTCAGTCCAAGTTGCAAATGTTCCCTCAATTATGTCTTTTAAGAGACTTTTGGGTCTCTTGTGAATCTTCTTGGGGTTTGCTCCATTAGAGAAAAGCCACATCTCTTTGAGCTAGGCCCTTTTCTACCTTAGGCACTTGCTGAGAGGGCTGAAGTTCACACTCATACTTTCTAGAGGCCCTTGAGGGGGAGGATTTGTGAAGCACATCCTTAATTGTTTTAAAGCATTTCTTATGTGACTGAATAGATTTCTAGGCTCCACCTTTGATATTTCTGAGGTCTTAAAAAAGT
>PVKH010031192.1:0-12366 GCA_004027955.1 Chaetophractus vellerosus
GTTGGTTGGTTGGTTGGTTGATTTATTTTTTTAAACAGTGAATCTTGACTTAGTGGGAAAAAGATGGAACTAAAATCTAGACACTAGAACTGACACTGCTTCTGGGAAGAGGGAGAGGAATGAGGATTGAAGGAGAAGGGTCGAGGACTCTGGAGTGAAGTTAGAGCATGAAGACACAAGACTGGTGTACAAACACCTTGACAAATATCCCATCAGTCATTCAGGGTAGTCAAATTAAACATATTATTCACGTGCTTGTTTTGTAATGCCTTTGTATCTTACACCCACATTTATTGATAAATTATTATACTATGTCTATGTATAGTATGGAGAGCATATTTGTATCACCTACTAAATGTAACTCAGTGAGGTCACAGACGTTATGCTTTTTACCTCGCTATGTCCAGCATATTCCATGGGGGATACATAGGTCTCAATATATGTCGATTAATTGGAATTAAGTACCCAATTGATGAGCTTTGTTGTATTTAAAATAAAATAAATAATGCTAAAATTTTTAATGATAATCTATATAATTCTCTGGCCTTCCTTTTGCTATAAATATTGGGTGTATCCATACAATGAGAACAAGGGTGGCTCTATGTATGCTACTGCATTTAGAATTCATAAAGAAAAAATAATTGCAATATTTTAACTTCAAAGTGCAATTCTTGTATTATTTTATAGAATTTTCTAATTTTTCAGAGGCCATATATTGCCTGAAGGATACACTGTAGTGTGTTCAGTTTAATATGGTAGTTAATATCAATGCTCTTAATCAGATGAACTTGAGTGTGACTTTTAGCAAGTCAACTTGGTCTCAGTGTCCTCATGTGATGTAAGAAGGTAATTTCACGGTGTCATTGTAAAATTCACTTAGATAATCTGTACTATCTAATATTCTGTGTGATATACAATAAATGCTCAATGAATGTTAAAATGATATTGGTGATGATAACAGTAACGATTATGACTTGATAAATATGGCAAATGTATCCTTGAATGAGCCATCAATGTTTCAAAATTCATGATCCTGTCTCTGGCAGGAAAGTTCCCGCATTGCCGTTCTTGAATCTGGGAGTTTAAGGATTCATAATGTGCAAAAGGAAGATGCAGGACAATATCGATGTGTGGCAAAAAACAGTCTTGGGATGGCATATTCCAAATTGGTGAAGCTGGAAGTCGAGGGTAAGTAGCTATGTTCCTTCCCATCATGTTGTGAATGGAGGGTTTCATTTTCTCCTTTGAAGGCTGTGCTTGAGCTTGCAAGAGCAGAGATGTAGGTTGTCTATACCCCACAACTGTTCCAGACATTAGACCATGAGGTCAATGTTATAAGAACAGAAAATACAATGTGAAAAAGAAACTTTCACTAGCATAAGTCACATTCCATCTATTGCCCACAATCACCGGGAATTTTGACCCAAACAGACTAAATTCACTACCATACCAAAAAATAGGACACCATTTTGGAACTTCTGCCTTGGCTTAAATAATCTTTCCCCATCTATAAATTTGGAGACACTATTTTTTTTTTGGCAGATAGACATGATTTTTGAAAATATATCAAAAGAGAGAAAAAAGTTTTTTTCCAGATTGTGTTCTATCACAAAGAGTTGAGGAAAAATAAAACACTGACTCAAAACATATAATCAAAAGTGGTCGTAGTTCTATGAGTTATGTTGTCAAAATATTTTTCAGGTTTTAAAATGTTATTTTAGAATTAAACTAGATGTGAAAGGTCTTCACTGAGAAATCAGAATCCAAACAGGTCTAGGTGTTCTAGTCACTTGGTTATCACGTCCTTCTTGACCTAAAATCACACCGTGAAGGCTTAAAAATAGGAACTACCAGCATCCCTCAGGTAGAGGAGTAAAGTGAGTACAAAACTCTTCCCAGCTCTTCCTGTAACAAGCTGTAGCGTTAACCTCTCTTAATCTCGGTTTTCTCACCTGTAAGTGAGGTTTGTTGTATTTAGCGAGATCCGGTATATTGATAGTGCTTAGCAGAGTGTCTGGCCCTTTGAAAACACTCAACAAAGGCTGGAATTATCACCTATTTCTCTGCTTTCTGCTTTTCTCTTATATGAACAATAAAGAACGTTATAGCAACTGGACTATCAAATATGGGTACAGATTATAGTTCAATCTGTTCATGGGATGAGGCTAGGGATGGAATGACGGGGAAGGTTGCAAGGATTCCCCACAAATTACTCTGATTCCCTCCTACATTCCTTAGTCCAGAATCTATCCTTTCCTGCATTTCTTCCCTTTTAATCAGAGTTTTCTATGAGCTCCTTTAAGATTATTGATACTTCCTAAGGGAATCTTCCTTCCACAGCTTTAATCATCTCATGTCCCACATTTGCCTCTAATTGAGGCAACATGTTTTCATTATGCCATTCCATGTATCACTCATAAAATTTCCACTAGTTTATCAGGGAAAAGAATGAGATTGGTGGGAATAATGGATATCAGAATGTACAAAGATGTATTTGTGCATAGTTGCAATAGTTTAATATCTTCTAAATTATTAAGACTGTTTAAAGCTCACTCTCCAATAATTAGTTGACTTGATTTACTCACTGGGAAAAAAACATACAAACGCATTTCAGACACACTGAATATCTGCCTGAATTCAGTGTACTATCTGTGAAATGATTCAGAATTAGTGGTATCACTTGCATAGAATATCATAAACATTTTCCTCTTCAGTAATATATGATACTGATTATTTAGGTCACTATATTCATACACATTGAAACTCTTTCTGTTGCTTTGGCCCAGAGAAAATTATCACAAATTCTCAAAATCTCAAAGTCCAATTATACAGTTTAGTCTTGACTTGCTGTTTTAATTTCCTATATTGCTTAAGGCAACCAACATGAAATGGTTGGCTTAAACAATGGGAATTTATTACAGGTTTGAGGCTGAGAAAAATGTCCAAATCAAGCTATCATCAAGGTGATGCTTTCTTCCCAAAGACTGGCTGCCGGCGATCTTTGGGTCCTCTGCCACATGGCAAGGCACATGGTGGCATCTGATGATCTCTCCCTTCTCTTCTGGGTTTCATTGATTCCAGCTTCTTGCTTCCATGGCTTTCTCTCTCTGTATTCATTCCATTTATAAAGGACTCCAGTAATTGGATTACAATCCATCCTGATTGAGTGGGGTCACAGCCTAACTGAAGTAACCTCATCAAAAGGTCCTACTTGCAATGTGCTCACACCCACAGGAATGGACGAGATCTAAGAACATGTTTTTCTGGGGTCCATACGGCTTTAAGCCACCACACCTGCCATTTCATTTTATATCATGCATATCAATAGAATTGAATACTGCCTTCTTTCTTCCTAATATTTAGATGGTCATATTCATTGCCTTAATGGTTAAAATATGCTATTAAACATGTTAGTATTGAAAGCTCATAATATCATTTGAAGTTACACTAACAATAGGTCAGATGATCGTTTTAGCACACAAGTCTACTTCTACTTCATTCTGGTCTTTATTTTTCAATAAGCCAATATATATGAAAATTTGTGTGACAAATTTGTGTGACATGCTTAGTACAGTTGCAGGCACACAATAAACATTAATAGATGGTATCAGCTATATTAATAATTGTTATTACAACTTATAAATTGCAGTAAATCCATATTGGTTCTTGAAACTCTGAAAGGCTGAGCTCCACTTTAAAAAATAATTGATGTGGGAAGCGGATGCGGCTTGAGTTTGGGCTGCTGCCTACCACATGGGAGGTCCGTGATTTGGTTCCTGGTGGCCCCCAAAGAAGACAGTGAGCTGGTGTGACGGGCAGGTGCAGCAAGCTGACACAAAAAGATGACACAACAAGAGACACAAGGAAAAAATAAAACATAATGAGAGACACAACAAATCAGGGAATGGAGGTGGCTTAAGCGATTAGGCGCCTAATTCTACATCAGAGGTTCCAGGTTTGGTTCCCGGTGCCTCCTAAAGAAACAAAGAAGACAAACAGACACAGCAAGTACAAACAATGAGGGGATGGGGAGAGATAAATAAATAAATAAATAATTGATGCATTTCCTTAAGATATAGTGCAAGTGTGACCCATCTAAAAAGAAGGGCCAATTCTATCTACAACTCAGCACAGGTGAAAAAGCAATGAGAAGTGAAAGAACCCCAAAAGTATGTGTAAATATCTATGAGCCTGGCAATGGTGAGAGTTGAAAATGAGACTGGGCCATGGTCAGCTGGTGCAGATAGCATATGTGTGTATTTTGTTAATAACTCTGAAAATTAGTTATGCAATGGCTGTATCGAATGAGAACCCTGATGGTGCCATGTTGTTCTTGGTTACTCCTAATGCAGATGGGCATGCCAAGAAAAAGGACTTTGCCACTGCTAGTTTCTAAGGAGGACAGACATGCCAAGAAATGGATTGGAAATAGTGCGTTAACTAATCTTAGCTGTTAAAACAAATATGGAAGAGACACCCTTCAACAAATAAGTAACACTCCCTTTCCAGAACACCACTCTTAGGCTTTTGGGTCTGTGGAATGGCAAAGTAAAACTACAGTGAAAAGATATTCTACCTTACTTTCTGTATTGTCTTAAAATCCTCAAGCAGTGACATAAAAAGTTACCAATAGAAGCAAAAAACTCCCAGTGTGGCCAAGCATGGAGGTCTTTCTAAAGGAATGAGCAATGGGATGGAGAACGTTCAAAATGTGCCACTGATAAATGCCTTACATGGATTATCTTATTTAATCCTCACTAAAGGTCTATGATGAAAGTCCTATTAGTGTGCCATTTCAGGAAACTGAGGAACAGAGAGGATAACTCAAGACTGCACAGATAAGTGTCTGAGAAATTAAGTAAGACCGAATACTGTCTATTCTATTTAAGAATAAGATAGTCATATGTGACACTGTCAAGAGTCAGAAAGGTGAAGGAAGAAACCAGAATGCTGTAAGTGAAGGAGAGAGTGGGAGCTAAAAAAAAGAGGGACAATGAGTATAGACAAGTTTTAAAATAAATTTGGCAGAGAAGAGGGAGAAGGAAAAAACAGGAGCAGAAGCTGGAGGGATTTAGGTAGTGCTGCTTTGCAAGTTTTCTTATTTTTAAGATGAGCATTATTTGAAAATGTTAAATATTAATAAGATGGAACCGAGAGAGAATAAGTTGAACATACAGGAGAGGGAAGATATTTAAGGGAATGCAGTGATTGAGAATGAAAAAGGAGTGTATTCAGGGGACAAAAGGAATGATAAACCTTATACAGAGAGTGGCCACATGTCCCTGTTTGCCCAGGACAGTTCTGGTTTACACCTGTTGTCCTGGAGTAATTATTAATAGAATCTGCATTTTACTTTCAAAAGTATCTTGACTTTGATGATAAATTATATGGTCACCTCATTTAGACAAGAAATCTAAGGGCAACATCTTCTCTTATAATAGGAAGAAATGAGAAAAGCAATGTTTTCCAGTATAAATCAGTTCATAAATTTGGTGGATGGAATTTGAGAAAGCTCTTTTCTGATGGTCTCTATTTTATCTCTATCTCTTACTCTAGGAGGTAGATAACACGTTTCTCTTCTGAAGTACTTCTGTATGTAGGGGGCCATGAGGAGAATGGAAAAGTTTTCAAATAACTGTGGAGAGTGGGAGAGATGACTCACAAGGGAAACTAGGATTGTTGGTCAACATTACAGTTTTAGTAGAGAATGACACCATGAATTTGGAGTGGCACCAGTCTTTATGGTTGTAGGATTTTTTTCCCTGTTCTTGCTTAACAATATAGGTATAAGTATAGAAAAAGTAGAAAACTAAATTCAAAGGCTACACATAAGAGTTCTAGTTTTGCCAGGAAGGAGAACAGGACAAAGGATTTGAGAATATTGCAAGAGAGTGGTCAAAGTGATGAACCATGGAATCTTTATGTGCCAAAGTCAGAAACCTAGGTTTAAAGACTTTCATAGCTCCAGCAATATAACCAAAAGATAATCTGCCAACTCTCCTACTACAAACATAGAAGTCCTGAGTTAATTATGTGGCTCATAAGATAAAATGTAAATCACCAGAAGCAGAAATGAATAGAAATTTTAAAAAATGGAGCAGTAAGCCCATAAACTGGCTTTGCATTGTCCTAGGGTTAATGGGAGAAATGCCAGTTTCTATAATGTAGAAAGTTGATTTGAAGACTCTTAAAGAGAGAGGAAGCCTCGTGTCTTGGACCCCTATGCAGTTAGCATTGAGACCCCTGCATAAAGGTGAGAATCACAGAAGTAAAAAGCTGACCCACAAAACTTCATTCTATTAGCAAAGAAAGACAACACAGAGGTATCTCTGTCTCTACCTGAATTTTAGGCATGAGGGAGAGAAAAAAAAGTCTCCTTGTAAATGAATATTCAACACACAGGATGATATCTCACAAAGTTTTGGTATTGAATGCATACTGCCAGCATAGCCTACGATTCCCCCGATGGAGAAATTAGCAGACAAATTGGTCCTGGGCCAAAAATTTTACAGTGACAACAAAAATGCCTGAAAAGGAAACTTCTTACCCTTGATTCTCATAGAGAAAATCACACTGAGGATAAGTTCACAATCCAAAATTATAGTATTCACAGGAAATAACCTATCTTGAGTGATGAGCATCAGCTGATACAATATACTATGGGATTAAAACCCCAAGAAATTCATTTTCTAAAACAATATAATAGAGATTATAAAATAAATGTGTTTAAACTGATTAAAGATGTGAAAAGAGGAATCAATCATAAAGAAAAAAATACATTAGGAAAAAGAAAGGAAAGTTCTGGTAAAGAATTTAATACAATTTATTATTTAAAATATAGTGATAGAAGTTAAAATTCAGTAAATGGGTAATGGTAGATTAGACATAGGCAAATGATAATTAGTACCTGGAAGACTTTTTTTTTGGAATTTAGAATTTAGTGCAGAGAGGCAAAAGAGATGGAAAAGACAAAATTGAATTTAAGATATGTGAAGGATAGAAGTTATAGATAGAGACAAGGAAAAATATGATAGAGGTAATAGCCAAAAAATGTAATAACTAAGAACTTTCCAAACTTGATGAAAGATATAAATCTTCAAATATGAGAAACACATCAAGCCTCAATTAGCAAAAATAAAAGCACAAGTGAATAGATTCACAGCTAGACATATCATCATGAAACTATATCCCAAAGACACAGAGACAATCTTAAAATTGTGACGAGAAGACAGATTACTTACAAGGTACCACAATTAGATTGACAGCAACGAGGTGGATTAGGGACACTGGCACTTTCGCACATTCTTATACTTAGGTATAGCCTAGCAGAGGGCTTTTATGGAAATAAAAACCAAACTTTAAAATGTTTATATATTTGTCTCAATAATTTAACATCTGGTAATTAATCTAAAGAAACTATTTGCACAAGTATATGCTCAAGGTTGAATATCACATTTGTTTATGACATTAAAGAGTTAAAAAGCACTTAAATTTGCATCAATAGGGACTGACAAAAAAATGCAATGAAATAACATGCAGCCATTAAAAAGAAGAGGCTCAATCTATATATATGTTGGTTTCCAAAAGTATCCACCATTTGTGTGATTTGGGCATATTACTTCACCTCTCTGAGCCTCAGTTTCCTCATCCCTTAATCCCTTAAATGGGGATTAAAACCGCACCTACCCTTGGGGTTGTTGGGGTGGCTAAATGAATTAATGTGGGCACCCAGTAAACACTATATAATTGTTTTGTTTATTTCATTCATTCAATAAGTACTTATATAGTGATTACCATGGGTGAAGTACTGTTCTAGGTGCTTTAGAAATATTCTTTTTTTTGTTGTTGTTACATATCCCTCCCCTTTCTGCTTGCTCTTGCTGTGTGTTCATCTTTTGTGTTCTTCTATGTCTGCTTTGTCTCCCCCCGCTGTGGCGACTCACCGAGTCAGCTCACTGCGCAGGCGGCTTGCCCCGCTTGTGGGTGGCTCTGCTTCCGTTCCCGGGCAGCTTTTGCTCCGTTCGCAGGTGGCTCGCCCTGCCCGTGGCGGCTTTGCCCTGCCCATGGCGGCTCTGTCCCACCCAAGGCGGCTTTGCCTTCTCAGGCGGTCTGCCTGCTCGGAGAGGTCCCGGGGAACCGAATCCGGGGCCTCCCATGTGGTGTACCGGCGCCCTATCCACTGGGCTACAGCCGGCCCCTAGAAATACTCTTTACAAATATTAATGTGTTCATAAGTGAAAAGGCAGGTTAAAGAACAGCATATGCTATATTTCAGATACTATAAAATATGTAACAAACTGTTAACAGTCATTATCTCTATATGTAGAATAGGGAGATTAACTTCTAGTTTGTAATTCTGTCTTATACCTCTATACTTTTTAAGTCTTTGTAAAGAAATCTTATAGTAAGATTCATATGTGTATTTATGTTTTAGAAAAAAACTTATTTCTTCCAAATATAATATTATTCTAATAAAGCAACATGAACCTTTTCTTTGATTTGACTTCCTAGTTTGCAGTTCTGTCTTTCCATTCGTCTCTAGGACAAACTCAGCAGGGATAGCAATAGTTTTATCAAAGGTGGTTTATGCCGATGTTGAGTCGATTTTCACAGCACCTGTCTGTTGACTGAGGAACGTTGGAGGTGGGGGCCTGGTGAACAGAACATGGAACAGGCCATTTCCTTAGGGAAGGAATTCATCCATAAAGAGGAAATTTGGGGCCTGCAAGAGGAAGTGAGTGGAGCCACCTAGATGCACTAGGAAGTGGAAAGGTTGAGAGAAGGGCTGCTGGTAGGTGCTCTCCTCATTTGGCTCATCTTTTACTTATGGGCACAAAATTCAAATTTATGATTCTCTAGTGGCTTGGAGAATCCAACACTAAAATTCTATTTGGATTCTGGTTTCTCAATGAACATTTTCCTCACTTGAGTGATTGGGTTATTAAGGTAATTTCTCATAAAAAGCAAAGCATTACTAGGTGAATGCTATGTAGGCAAGTCTCTGTGCTTTCCCAGATTCCATAGTTGCCTCTGTAGCTCTAAAGGCCAGGAAGACGGACACTCTGCTGTACAGTCAGATGACAATGGAATATGCTGACTTGAGAGTTAGGGACTGGAGTTTTCAAGGATATCATGAAGGCCTGGGGTGAAATGCCTCTCAAGTGTAAGATTCTGATTTCACTTTTTTAATCTTCCAGAAGCATATTTCCCCCTTAGCAAAAAAAAAAAAAAAAAAAAAAAAAAATGTGCTTAATGAACACTATACCAAAGAAAATAAAGCTTTTTAATGTATAGCTGGAGAGGTCATTTTTATAAGTTTTTACATTATTGGAAAAGATCCATTTAGTAATTTGCAAGTTTCTCCTTATCTTTCTTCCCTTATATTCTTTGATTTAACTGTGATTAGGGGATTTAGCTAAGTGTGGCTGATGATGGGTCTTATTTATATTCTGTGAATATCACATTCAAAGCAGTCCTGTTTTGTGTATAGAAATTGGCTGGGTGTAGAATAATTAAGACCCAAATTAAAATCAGTGGGAGTGGGGATGTATCAGGCTCTCATTGATTGCATTTTCTATCATTATCTTTTTTACCACAGGAGCTTTAAACTATTAAGGACAAGGTTGGGCAGAGGCGAAGCTTTAAACAAGGGCGGATTCTCAATGAGCCATCCACAGTGGGAAGTGGCTTGGCATCAACACAGAGCTGCAAATGAGAGCCAGGGAGGGTCCAGAAGCAGAACAAGAATGAGATCAGAGCCCTTCTGGGTAGACGGCTACTGCAAGCTTCCCCAATGTTTAAACAACTCCTTGTTTCCATGGGCCCTCAAAAAGCATCACCCTGTCTCAACATGTGGTTGATGTATTTTGAGGGGCAGGGGAGGAAGGCCACCTTAGGTGTCTGCAGCTCACAGGCCCCTCCACGTGTCAGTGCACTGCACACCTGTCAGCCCAGTTTCTCTGCAGTAGGAAAGGTTTCACCACGTACCAAAGGGATGACAAGGTCTATGTAGAGGCTTTTTTTTTTTCTGAAGAGTTTAGGCAAACATTTGCAGTTTACACAACTAATAAAATCCCCAAAGACGAAACAAATCATAATTGATATATAAAAAGGCAAGCCCAGAGGCAGGTGTTTTAGATCTCTTTGTAAGAGATCTGCAATGTTTTCAAAACGTTAGGCTTTCACTGCCTTCTTCCCTAGGGACCAAACTCCATTATTGCATCTAGAAAAGTGGAAGAGATCATGATGTACTGTTTACACCAAATTTGATTTGCTTTTTCCTCTGTTTATGCTGCAGCTCTTAACATGACAAATGCCACAGAAAGAGGTATTTAAAACCCCAATGTGTGCTGTGCTCTCAGTGATTGCAGTTCTAATAAATTTGCCGTGGTCCTGTTCCCGGCATCAATTCTACTTGTTTGATGCCACTAACAGGTTTGATTTCCTGTCATAAGTAAATTGCATATTTAAAGCCACACCAAAAAAAAAATGTCCTAAACTTTTGATAGTTCTGGGGGGTACTTCTGGGAAAATTGAATCTGCATGATTTAATAAGGTGCATGATATATATAAAAAAAGTTTGACCCACTGATTTTGACTCTAGGGGATATTATGTTGCATTCTCACCTAAAAATTTCTGTGGGGCTTTCAAAGAAAAATGGTAAATTTGTCCTTTAGCTGAAGGGTTATCAGTAATGTTATATAACAAAGTTACATAACAATTATAGCACTGAATTTATCTTGTCAATAAGGCCCTCTTAAACTGCAATGTTGTGCTTCAAAGATTAGTCTTAAATAGCTTAAAATAATTTTTGAGTGAGATGTTGACACTATATTATGTGAGATGAAAAGTTATTGTGACTTGCAAAATCCATACTCCAATTGGATTAAGCATTTAATTTCATTTCTTAGGTATTAAAATGAGTTGCACTAGCTCAAACATGCATACATGAAAAAGGAAAAACTCTTCCTCTTTAACTCATTCATTCATCCAACAAAATTCCTCGAGCAAAGTTCCAGGTACTGCAAGGCAGAGAAGGCCCTGCCTTTCACTGGGCATAATTTCAAAATATAACTATTTTGATTCCTGCAAGGATGTCGTAGAAAGCTATCAGAATTCTATGGCAATGTGGAATTTGAATAATTTGCATTTGGTTATTTCCTTCAGAAATCAATCACTTAGTATAATTTTGCAATTTTGGTTAGAATATTAATTTCCACGAATAATAAACCATACAAGGCATGATTTGCAAAGGCAACTTAATGTACTGAGTAATAACACAGGTTCTAGACTCTCGAGAAAACTGCAAGGGCTCCATGTCTAGCGTAAACTACCTGAGTTTAAGTCCTGGCTCCACCTCTCACTACCTGTGTGACCTCCAACAGGCTATTTAATCTCCACATGCCTCAGTTTCCCCACCTGTAAAATGAGGTTAATAATACTATGTACCTTGTAAGTTATACAGGATAAATTTAGATAATACATGCAAATCTCTTACATAGTGATTGGCACAGATTAAGTATTCAAATAATAGTTATAATATGATTTCTAGGGTTAATATAACTTCTGTACACCAGACACAATGATTTAAGCACTTGTGAAGAAAATTAGAGCTCTTTATCCTTTATGTCATCTTTGAGGTAGGAACAATAGCATTAAATAGCAAAAGCTAACATTTTCTTGAAAATAAAGTTCATTTTTATTCCTTTTGGTTCCACTGTAGGAGCAACCATAGATTTTAAATCTGGAATGGGCTGTATAAATCATATCTTTCCATCCCTTATTTTACTCATAAGGAAACGTGGAGATAAGAAAATCATTGCTTTGCCCAAGTTAGCAAAGGAATTTGGATGGCTTGATTCTAGACCAGGACATCTACGACCCCATTCTTGAGTCTGTTCTTTTTCTATATTTATGTTGTATAGATCAGTACTCTAGAGGGTTCACGTGCTTTAGACACACATAGATGTGGGTGTTAATCCTGACTTTGCCACTTACTAGATACATGATTCGGATAATGTTCTTAACCTCTGCAAGTCTATTTCCTTGTTTGTGAAGTGGGGGCAATATTACCTAGAGAACAGAGTTCTTAAAATTGACTGAGATAACATAAACTGTGTCTAGATGGTAGCTCTTTGATAAGGTTTGGCTGTTGTTGCATTGCTGCCTATAGTTTTAATTGTTATAAAGCTGGGTGACTTCTATCCAGAGAGCACTGCTGGTTAGGCTTCTCAAATTTCATAAATAGAATGTCAGCATCACCAACTGCTCATGTGGCTTCCAAAGAACATAAATCTCCCCTCAATCAGCAATGCTTTGTATCTGCATTCTTGGTACTTGTAGAGATTATATCTTTGGTTTGGCCC
>PVKH010031193.1:0-12367 GCA_004027955.1 Chaetophractus vellerosus
CTTCCTTCCTTCCATCTAGCTCTAGCTCTAGCTCTAGCTCTAGCTCTAGCTCTATCTGGCATCTAACAAGAGACTTGGTGACAGTATACTTTTTTAAAGGTGTTTTGTCTGTTTGTTAGTATTTATTTTCCTTTTTCCTTTTTTCTCTCTCATTCTTTATTTTCTTTTATCTTTTGTTTTTCTTATTCTTGGTCTGGCAGACTAAAGATTTGAAGAACTAAGTTTTTAGAGTGACTACACCATAATATTTAGAATGTCCAGTTCTCAACAAGAAATTGCAAACATACAAGAGATAGGAAAGTATGGTCCCATCACAGGAAAAAATAATTTGATAGCAACTATTACAGAGGAAGATCAGCCCCTGTAATTACTAATCAAAGATCTTAGATAAACTTTCTTTGATTATATTAAAGAACTAGAGTATCTAGGTTTAAAAATTTCAGGAGAATAATATAAGAACTAAATAAGAATTTCAACAATGAGATATAAAACATAGAGAAGATCCAAAAGAAATTCTGGAGCTCAAAACTAAAATAAATGAAATGAAAAAAAAATAATAGATGGGTTCAGGAGCAGATTGGGGCAAGCAGTAAGAAAGGATTAACAAACTTGAAGATAAGGCAATTTAAATTGTCTAGTCTGAAGAGCAGGAAGCAAAAGGAATGAAAAAAATAGAGATCAGCAAACCTGTGGACTACTCTCAAGCATGCAAATATATGCAGCATAGGAGTTGAAGAAGAGAGAAATAATGGGGCAGAAAAAAAATCTTTGAAAAAAAAATGGCTTAAAACTTCCCAAATCTGATAAAAGCTATGAACATACAAATCCAAGAAACCAAGCAGGATAAGCCCAAAGGTACTTACCCAAGACACATTATAATCAAATTTTGAATGCTAAGGACAAAGAAGAATCTTGAAAACAGCAGGAGAAAATGATGGGTCACATACAAGGGGTACTTAATAAGAGTAACTCTGATTTCTCATTAGAAACCATGTTGGCTAGAAAGCAGTGAGAAAACATATTTGAGGTGCTGAAAGAAAACAAAATCTTATCTAAGAATAATATATCAGGCAAAGCTGTATAGACCTTTCTGTATAAACAAAGGTTAAGAGAGTGCATTACCATTACCAACCATACAGGAAATGATAATGGGATTCATTCATGTGAAAGGAAAGCATACAACAGTAACTTGAAACTATATGAAGAAATAAAGACTTCTGTTACAGGTAACTATATAGGCAAATATAAATGCCAATATTATTGCATTTTTCATATGCAATCCAGTGTATTAATTCTTTCATGTCTTAAAATTCAAATGCATAATAAAGCACAGATTCTTGTTACTGTGCATACAATGTATAAACATGTCGCTTATGATAAGAACAACATATAGAAGACAGAGGATATAGATATAGAGTATGTTTAGGCTATTGAAGTTAAATCAGTATCAATATAAGCTAAACTGTAATATATTTAAGATGTTAAATATAATCCCTTTGGTAGTCATAAAGAAAATATCCAAAAAGTTTGCACAATAGGAAATGAGAGTGAGTCAAAATGAATCATTTAGTTATATATATATATATATATATAAAACCATATATTTAGTTATATATATATATATATATATATATATATATATATATATATATATAAAACCAAAGAAAAAGGAAGTCAGTAATGAAGAAAGGAAGGACAGAAAAAAACTAGACTTAAAAAATAAAATTATTCCCTAAATGGTAGAAGTAAATCTTGCCTTATCAATAATTACCTTATGTGTAATTAGATTAAAATCTATAATCAAAAGGCAGAGATTGGATGAGAAAATCATGACTCAAGTATATGCTGTTTACAAGAAACTTGTTTTAGATCCAGAGACACAAATAAGGTGAAAATTAAAGAATAGGAAAAAGATAGCACGTGCAAATAGTAATCAGAAGAAAGTTGCAAGTCCAGTTGACCAAGAAGGGGTATAAGTTACTCCAGGGTGCCATTTCCCCCATAGAATCTTTGAACAACTAGCAAAACTGCCAAAACAAACTTCTTTGAAATTCTGGAAAACAGTTAAAGGGATGCAGTAACTGGGGAGTGATGAATCATAAAAAATGCAGCTTTAAAAATGGTAGGAGGAGGCTCTGGGAAGGAGGCATTGGAGTAGTAGCAGAGGACTCAACTATCTCACAAAAACAATAGAGAAAGGGCCAAAAGCTGTCCAAGGACCTGGTTTGGGGGTCAGCAGACCAGGACAGTTCTACACAACTCCCATGAGGGTGAGGGACACACAGATGAAGAATCCAAACCAACAAATGTGAGCTACAAAATCCCCATGGCAGCCAGGAAAGGCTCCTCTACCCTACCCCCAAGATATTAAGGTGGGATAATACCCCAGGATCACTGAAGCTGACTGAGAGGGGAACAGACATTTTTCTCCCTGTCAGTTGTTACAAGGCAAAAGAGAGGTGGAGTTGGAGGGCTTCTCTTCAGTGAATTTGGCCAGCAGATCCCACAATGAAAGTAGGTTCTGGCCAGACCAAAACACAAGAAGGCAAGATTGAAGGAAAGATCTCCATGGAAAGATGTGCTGATAAGCACCATCTGCTAGCTGCTCTGGAAAGTTCACAGAGAAAAACTGCTTTTAGAGGTCTTTCTTAACCTGAACTCTAGGGAGAAAATCTGCATCCCATTACTGAGTTCCTGGCTCAATTTTGATAACATAAGCTGGGCATTTTAAAAATTTTTTAAAGTTAGAAAAAGATGAACCAAATATTGAAGAAGAGCTGGGGAAATAAACAATAGGCAACAGAGACAAATAGGCCATAAAAGTAAATTCATCAACATATTTTAATGCCTAAATACCAGCAAAAAATTATAAGCTATACTAGAAGACAGGAAGAGATGTCCCAGCCAAAGGAACAAAGCAAATATCCTGAAGAGATACAGGATTTAAGACAATTAATCAATTATAATCACACAACTCTCCTAAATCTATTCCAAGAATTGAAAGAAAATTTGACTAAAGAGATAAAGGATATTAAGAAGATACTGGGTGAGTATAAAGAACAATATGAAAGCCTGCAAAGAAAAGTAACAGAGCTACAGAAGTGAAAGCCACAATGGATGAGATTAAAAATATATGAGAAGCACATAAGAGCAGATTTGAAGTAGTCAAAGACAGAATTAGTGATTTTGAAGAAAGTGAAGAGAATATAAACAATGGAACAGGGTCTCAGGGAATTGAATGACAATGTAAAACGCACAAACACACAGTTTATTGGTGTCCCAGAAGGAGAAGAGAATGAAAAAGGGGCAGAAAGAATATTTGAGGAAATAATGGCTGAGAACTTCCCAACTCTTATGAAAGACAAGAATATCAATATCCAAGAAGGATACCACACCCCAAACAGAATAAATCTGAATAGACCTACCCTAGACACCTACTATTCAGAATGACAAATATCAGAGATAAAGAGAGGATTCTGAAAGCAGCAAGAGAAAAGCAAAGCATCATATACAAGGGAAACTTGATAAGATTAAGTGCAGACCTCTCAGCAGAAACCATGGAGGTGAAAAGAAAGTGAAATGATGAATTTAAGGTATTGAAAGAGAAAAACTGCCAGCCAAGAATTCTGTATCTGGCAAAACTGTCCTTCAAAAATTAGGGTGAATTCAAAGTCTTTACAGACAAACAAAACCTGATAGAATATGTTAACAAAAGATCAGAATTACAAGAGATACTAAAAACAGTGTTGTAGCCTGAAAGGAAAAAGCGAGGGTGAGAGATTTGGAGAAGGGTTTAGAAATGAAGATTATTAAGAAGGGTAAATTAAAGAGTAAAAAAATAGACAATAGCAAGATATGACAACAGAAAGCCAAAGGACAAAATGGATGGAGTAAGTAATGCCTTTATGGTAATAACATTGAATGTTAATGGCTTGAACTCCCCAATCAAAAGACATAGACTAATAGAATGAATTAAAAAATATGAGCAGTCTACATGCTCTCTACCAGGGACTCACCTCAAATGTAAAGACACGACCAGGTTAAAAGTGAAGGGTTGGAAAAAGATATTCCATGCAAATAGTAACAAAAAAAGTATTGGAGTAGCTATATTAATATCAGAAAAATAGACTTTAAATGCAAAACTGATATAAGGGATGAAGAAGGTCATTATATATTAATAAAAGGGGCAATTTACCCTAAGAAATAACTTTACTAAGTATTTATGCCAACCAGAGCGCCCTAAGATACAAGAGGCACACTGACAAAACTGAAAGGAGAAATACATGCTTCTATAATAATAGTTGGAGACTTCAAAATATATGTATTAGTCAGCCAAATGGGTGCTGATACAAAATACCTGAAATTGGTTGGTTTTTATAAAGGGTATTTATTTGGGGTAGAAGTCCACAATTACCAGGCAATAAAGCATAAGTTACTTCCCTCACCAAAGTCTATTGCCATGTGTTGGAGCTAGATGGCTGCTGATGTCTGCGAGGGTTCAGGCTTCCTGGGTTCCTCTCTTTCAAGGGTTTGCTTGTCTCCAGGTTCAGCTCCTCTGCTAGCTCCACAAGGCCAGCTGTAGACTCTGAGGCTCTCTAGGATTTGCCTCTCTCCACAAGCCCACCTGTAGACTATCAGGTAAACAGCTTGTTTCTCTTTCTGGGGCCTTCTCTCTTTCCTCACGACCAAGATCCTCTGTGTGTTCACTTCCTGGGCCTCTAGCATTAAATCTCAGCACAGGACAACAACATCAAAAACTCCACCTCTGTCCTTTGCCATGTCTTTTATCTTTGAGATCTCACCCACCAAGGGGCAGGGCTTAACACCCTACTGATGTAGCCCAATCAAAGCCTTAATCATAACTTAATCATGCCCAGATGAACAGACCAATTTATAAGCTTAATCCAATATCTATTTTTGGAATTCATAACTATATCAAATGGCCAAACTGCTACACTCCACCCTCTGAATTCTGAAAATATATTATGATATTCAAAAGAACCTTAAATCAGTAACAATGCAAGTATAAAATTGTATCATAATCAGTTTAAAGAAATGCAGATTGTCTTTTCACAAAATCTCTTCTGCTGTAGACCTCTGAAACTTACAAAACCATTTAACAGCTTCCAATACACAAATGGAAAGACAAAGGGTAAACATTTTCATTACCAAATGAGAAATTGGGAGGTTAAACATGAGCCATGCATCCTCTACAGTTCACTAAACCTGCAGGGCGTCCTCCATTCGATTTCAAAGTCTGAGAGTCATTCTTAAGACGATGGATTCTTCTTCCTGGGCCCACATGGGTACTCACCCTTTCCAAAGGCTTGCCCAACTGCCATTTTCTTGGTTCCACCCTCATCAAGCCTCTGGGTGTCGACCAAGCTCTGGACCTACTCTCCAAGAGCATTGGGGTGATTGCCACACCATACCCAATCGTTAGGGTAGAGTCTTAGCCCTGCTAGTAGAGTGCGGTGAAGACAACATTTCACCTAACCTTTGGCTTACAGGCTCAACCCTCTCAGAGCAACAAGTTGACCACCTGGCCTTCTCTAACCCATAGGGGACAGGCGCACCCCTCTTGGACCTATGCGGTGCTGAACTTAACCACCCTAATCTTTGAGGAATGTGCTCCACCCTCTCTGTACCCTGGGGTGGCAAAACTCTCCCAGAACATCCACCCTCTTCAACTGCTGGGGCAAATTCACCTTCTCTGTACACATAGGTGGGGTTCCTCTCTTGGCCCAAGGCAATGTCATAATTCCAGATCTCAGCTTCCATGTTTTTTTTCTTAAAGTGGTTTCTCCTTCAATGTTTCCTTTCCATGTCCCTTTTAATCTAAGCTGACAGTGGTTTTGCTCATACAGCACTCTCAAAAACCTTGTTGATTTAGCGTGTAGGAAGCAGGGGTCCAAGGCATCAGACAGTAAGACTTTCCACAAGTCTTTCCTAGATAACTGCATTTTCAATCTTGATTTACAAGTTCCAAATTTAGGCAAGTCCACAAATGGGGCACTATCATCTGGGAGCTTGATTTCCAGAGGCTTGCAATTTCTAGAACCAGTTTTTCGTTTCTTTGTGCCCAAGAGTTCAGTCCTTAGCTTTCCCTTCTTGTCTAGCATTTTGCTGTAAGCTGCAAGGAGAAGCCAAGCTGCATTCCTCCAAGTTTACTTTGGAAAGTTCTTTAGTTAAATGCTCAGGCCTGCCATTTTCAAATTCTGCCTTCCATAAAACACCAGGAGTTGATCTTGCTATGTTCTCTGCAACTTTAAAACACGGATAGCCTTTCCTCCAGTTTCCAATAAAAGTTTCATCATTTACTTCCAAAGCATCATAAAAAATCTCTTTACCATCTATATTGCTATCATCAGTCTCTTCAAAGAGACCTAGACTTTTCCATCAAGCATTTCATAATTCCTCCAAAAAATACCCCTTACCCATTTATAAAACCATTCCAGCATTTTGGTAATTGCAAAAATACTTCCCCACTCCTCGGTACCAAATTCTGTATTAGTCAGCCAAAGGGGTGCTGATGCAAAATACCAGAAATCAGTTGGTTTCCATAAAGGGTATTTATTTGAGGTAGAATCTTATAGTTACCAGGCCATAAAATGTAGGTTACTTCCCTCACCAAACTCTGTGAGGGTCCTGGCTTCCTGGCCTCCTTTCTTCCCGTGGCTTGATTCTCCCCATGTTCAGCTGCTTATTCTCTCCACAAGGCCAACTGTAGACTATCAGGCAAATGGCTTGTCTCTTTTCCTGGGGCCTTCTCTCCTTCCTTACAACCAAGCTCCTCCGTATGCTCACCTCCCCAGGCTCCAGCATCAAAACTCCAACATCAGAACTCCAACTCAAAACTCCAACTCTGTCCTTTGCTATGTCTTTTATCTTTGAGACCCCACCCACCAAGGGGTGGGGTGCAACAGCCTACTGACATGGCCCAATCAAAGCCTTAACCATAACTTAATCATGCCCAGATGAACAGACCAGTTTACAAACATAATCCAATATCTATTTTTGGAATTCATAACTATATCAAACAGCCAAACTGCTACAATACAACTCTCAGTATTGGATAGAACATCTGGACAGAGTATAAATAAACAGAGAGCTCAAATACTGTGCTGAATGAACTAAACCTAACAGACATCTATAGAGCATTGCACCCCAAAACAGAAATGGCAAGATATACTTTCTTTTCAAGTGCTCATGGATCCTTCTCCAGAATAGACCATATGTTGGGTCATAAGACAAGACTCATTAAATTTAAAAAGATCAAAATTATACAAAACACTTTCTCTGATCATAACAGAATGAAGCTGAAAGTCAATAATGGGTGGAAAAAAGGAAAATTCATAATTATATGAAGACTAAATAAATACTCTTTAATAATCAGTGGGTCAAAGAAGAAACTGCAAGAGAATTCAACAAATATCTTGAGAGAATGAAAGTGAGAACACAACATATCAAAACCTATGGAACACCGCAGAGGCAGTTCTGAGAAGGAAATTTATAGCCCTCAATCCTTATATTAAAAAATAAGAAAGAGTTAAAATTGAAGTTCTAACTACAAACCTGGAGGAACCAGAAAAAAAACTACAAACTAATCCCAAACTAAGCCAAAGGAAAGAAATAGTCAAGATCAGTACAGAAATAAGTGAAATTGAGAACAACAACAACAACAACAACAACAACAAAACAACAATAGAATCAACAAAACCAATAGTTGGTTCTTTGAGAAGATAAACAAAATTGACAAACATCTAGGTAGACAGACAAAGAAGACAGAAGATGCAAATAAATAAAATCTGATATGAGAGAGGGGACATTACCACTGACCCCACAGAATTAATAGAGATCATAAAAGATAGTATGAACAACTCTATGCCAAAAAACTAGACAATGTAGATGAGATGGACAAATTCCTAGAAACATACAGATCACCTATACTGACCTAGAAAAAATAGAAAACCTCAACAAACCAATCACAAGTGAAGAGATTGAAACAGTCACCAAAAACCTCCCAAAGATGAAAAGCCCAGGACCAAATGGCTTCACAGGTGAATTCCACCAATGCCAAAAATATTGAATAGGAAAGAATGTTACCAAACTCATTCTATGAAGCCAACATCACCTTAATACCAAAACCCTATAAAGATGCTATGAACAAAAGAAAATTACAGACCAATATCTCTAATGAATATAGATAAAATCCTCAACAAAATACTTGCAAACCAAATCCAAAAAAAACATCAAAAGAATTATACACTACTATCAAGTGGGTTTTATTCCAGGTATGCAAGAGTGGTTCAACACAAGAAAATCGATTAGCATAATAAATCACATTGATAAACTGAAGAAGAAAAATCACAGGATCCTCTTGATTAATGCAGAAAAGGCATTTGACAAAATACAGCACCCTTTCTTGATAAAACCACTCCAAAGGACAGGAATAGAAGGAAGCTTTCTCAATATGGTAAAGTGCATATGTGAAAATCCTACAGCTAGCATTGTACTCAATGGTAAAAGACTGAAATCTTTCCTGCTGAGATCAGGAACAAGACAAGGATGCCTTGTCACCACTGTTATTCATTATTGTGCTAGAAGTTCTAGCTAGAGCAATTAGGCTAGATAAAGAAATAAAAGGAAAGGAAGAAGTAAAATTTGCACTATTTGCTGATGATCTGATCCAAATCTAGAAAATCCTGAAAAATCCACAACAGAGTTACTAAAACTAGGATGAATTCAGCAAAATTGCAAGACACAAAATTAATACACAAAAATCAATAGTATTTCTATACGCTAATGATGTGCAATCTGCAGAGGAAATAAAAAATTTCATTTATAATGTCTACTAAAAGAATAAAATATTTAAGAATAAACTTAACCAAGAATATAAAGGACCTGTGTTCAGAAAACTATAAAACATTGCCAAAAGAAACCAAAGAAGACTTAAATAAATGGAAGGGCATTCTTTGTTCAAGGATTAGCAGACTAAGTATTGTTAAGATGTCAGTCTTACCCAATCTGATTTGCAGATTCAAAGCAAACCCAATTAAAATCCCAACAACCTTTTTTTTGCAGAAATAGAAGAGCCAATTACCAAATATATTTGGAAGGGTTAGGGATCCCAAATAGCCAAAAATGTCTCAAAAAAGAACAAATTTGGACTCTCACTTCCTGACTTTAAGTTATATTACTTAGCTACAGTGGTAAAAAAACAGCTTGATACTGGCATAAAGACAGAGAGATTGACCAATGGAACTGAATTGAGAACTCATAAAGGGACCCTCACATCTATAGTCAAGTGATTTTTGACAAGACTGTCAAGCCCTTCCAGTTGGGACAGAACAGTCTATTCAACAAATGGTGCTGGGAGAACTGCGTAGCCATATTCAAAAGAAAGAGGACCCCTGTTTCATACCTTATACAAAAATTAACTCAATATGGATCAAGGACCTAAATATAAAAGCAACAACCATAAAACTCCTAGAAGAAAATGTTGGAAAATACTTCAAGATCTTGTGGTAGGCAGTAGTTTATTAAACCTTATACCCAAAGCACAAGCTACAAAAGAAAACATAGATAAATGGGACCTCCTCCAAATTTAACACTTCTGTACCTCAGAAGACTTTGTGTTAAACAGGGGTTCTTAACAAGGGGTCCGTGAGCTTAAATTGAAGTTCAAAAAAACATTCTTGTGGGGATGTATTGGTGTGAGTGTGATATATTTATTAAATAAAACGTAGTACAGTGTGGACTTAGTAAGGGGTTCATGGTTTTCACCTGACTGGCAAAGGGGTCCATGGAAAAAAAAGGTTAAGAACCCCTGCTCTAAAGTGTGAAAAGGCAGCTGACTCAATGGGAGGAAATATTTGGCGATCACATATCCAATGAGGGTTTAATATCCATGATATATAAAGAGTTCATACAACTCAACAGTAAAAAGACAAACTAACCAATTAAAAAATGGGCAAAAGACTCGATAAGACAATTTTCCAAAGAAGAAACAAATGGCAAAGAAACACATAAAAATATTCAACATCACTAAAAATTAGGGAAATGGAAATCAAAACTACAATGAGATATCAGAAAGTCTGAAAACTGTAAATATTGGAGAGGATGTGGAGAGATAGGAAGGCTTATTTACTGTTGGTGGGAATGTAGAATGGTACACCACTGTGGAGGACTGTTTGGCAGTTCCTGAGGAAGTTGAATATAGACTTGCCATGTTTCCCAGCAATACCATTACTAGGTATATACCCCGAAGAAATGAGAGCAGCGACATGAATAGACATCTTCACACTGATGTTTGTAGTAGTGTTATTCATAATTGCCAAAAGTTGCAAACAACCCAGGGGTCCACCAACTGATGAATGGATAAGCAAACTGTGGTGTATTCACACGATGGAATATTACGCAGCAGTAGGAAGAAATGAAGTTGTGAAGCATATGACAACATGGATGAACCTGGAGGACATTATGTTGAGTGAAGCAATCCAAACACAAGAGGGCAAATACTGTATGATTACACTATTATGAACTAAAAATATGTAAATTCATGGAGATAATAATTAGAATGTAGGTCACCAGAAAATAGAATGAGGGTAGAGAACAGAAAGCTGAGGGTTAATCTGTGCAGAACTGGTAAAAAGGTTTTAAATCTTTGGAAATGAATAGAAATGGTGAAAGCACATCATATTGTATGTGTAACTAGAAGATTTATTATATGGATATGATAGTGGTTGAAAGGGAAAGTCTAAGGTCATGTATATTACTAGAAGGAAAGCCAAAAAATGTAAGATGGGATTGTAGAACATAGTGAAATCATGTAAAATACGAATATGAGTGATATTGCCTATATAAGACTGTTTTTACACAAAATAAATACAAATATACTAGAGAGAAGGAAACAAAATAGCAGCTATGTAGGGCAGGGGAAGCACAGAGAAATTGAGAAGTGATGAGTTTTGTTTGTTTTTTGTTTTTATTATTATTATTATTATTATTGGAATAATGAAAATGCTCTAAAAATGATTGAAGTGATGAATGCATAACTATGTGATTATACCAAACACCATTGATTATACACTTTTAATGGATTTATGCTTTATTAATATGTAACACTAAAATTGATTTGTTTAAAAAAAATAGTAGGAAAGCCAAGTGCACCTTTTGCTGATCCCACACCTCTCTCCTCCCTGGCAAGGTGTGGAGCCATTCTTTGTTCTCATTGTGTGTCCAGGCCCTGTTCTGGAGGGAGTAGTGTAACTCTGATGTGCATACTGCAGTGCATATAAAAAATATGATCATTTCTATTGATGCAGAAAATGCTTTTGGCATAATCCAGCACCACTTCTAGCTAAAAACTTTTAAAAATCTAGTAATAGAATTTACCTTTCTCCACAGCATTAATGGTATGTATTAAAAACACACAGCTAATGACATACTCAATTGTGAAAGAATGAAAGCTTTCTCCCCCTAAGATGAGGAATAATACAAGATGACCCCTGTAACTGCTGCTATTCAACATTGTACTGGAAGTTATAGCCAGAACAATTAGGCAACAACAAGAAATAAAAGACATCTAAATTGGATAGGAAAAAGTAAAATTTTCCCTATTTTCAGATGACAAGATCCTATATATATAGAAAATCCACAAAAAAATACTAGCGATAATAAATCAATTCAGCAAAGTGGTGGGGTACAAGGTAAACATGCAAAAATCAGTAGTATTTCTATACACTGGTAGTGAACAATCTGAAAAGGAAATCAAGAAAAAACTCTATTTACAATAACAACTAAAAGAATGGAATATCTATGAATAAATTTAATCAAGGATGTAAAGAATTTATACACTACAAAAATTTGTTGAATGAAATCAAAGAAGATCTAAATAAATGGAAGGACATTACATGTTCATGGATTGGAAGACTAATTATCAGTAAGATGTCAATTCTACCCAAAGCAATTTACAGGTTCAACACAATCCCAATCAGAGTTCCAATAGTTTTTTTTTTTTTTCAGAAATGGGAAAGTTAATTAGCAAATTTATATGGAAGTGCAATGGGTTCCAAAATGTCAAAACCATTGTGAAAAAGAAGTGCAAATTTGGGGGCTTACATTTCCTAATTTTAGAACTTATTTAGCTATGATAATCAAAACAGTGTGGTACAGGTACAATGAAAGACAAAAAGACCAATGGAATCAAATTGAGAGTTCAGAATTGAACCCTCACATCTATGGGAAATTGAAGTTTGCAAGGGTATCAAATCCACTCAATGGGGAAAGAACAGTATCTTCAACAAATGGTGTTCAAAAAACAGTTTTCTGGGGCTGGCTAGATAGCTCAGTGGATAAGAGTGCC
>PVKH010031194.1:0-12367 GCA_004027955.1 Chaetophractus vellerosus
AGGCCAGTGGAGCGGTGCACCGCCATCAGCAGCGCCTGGCTTCTGACCTCCCCCGAGGAGTGGGCAAAGGCAGGCTTGGGAATAGTGCTGAACTCTCTGGGTCTCAGGGAAACACCAGGGTTTGGGAAGCTTATCATTTCCCAAAAAAAGGGAAAGAATAAAAATCCTCATCTGGCCAGACACCAGAAAAGACATGCCAGAGCTGGAACATGGCGCATCTTTCCCTTTCATCGCTCACTTGGTTTTTTTTTGTAGCTATTGTTCAAAGGTAACTTCAGTTTTGCTACTGTCATTTTTCACTTTTCAAGGAATTAATTTGCACCAGTTGTACTAGTGACTAAATCTGTTCCTTTCTCTCCCACCCCACCTTTGGTTTGCCCAAATGCTTTACACCTGTGTCAAGGTCTGTCGGCATGCTTTGCTGCAGGAGTCAAGAAATGTTCACACCCTGTGACTACCCTGCAATAAAATCCTTTTATTTTTTACTTGGATGAAATAAAATAAATTGTCAACTTCACTGAAGCTCAACAGCCAAGCCCTTACCTAGAGTTCACCAGGAGGAGTGCTGAACCTGAGGTGGAGAGGGCAGGGAAAAGGGTTTGGGGAAACACAAGCCAGGTGGGAATTGACTGAGAGCCTGCTGGGCCCTGGGTATGCTGGACCCGACGGGACCCTATGGAGAACCTTGATTTACAATGGGCATGACACCGGTAAGGCCACCACCAACCAGTGGCACAAAGGAACTGACCCCTTAGGCCTATCACTGAAGCACCTGTCAGGCAGTCGTTTAGGTTGCAAAAGCAATGTTGAGAGAAGCAGCTTGTGCGACTGAAAACTGGCTCAAAATCTTCCTTTGGCACCCTTGAGCCTAACTCCCCATCTCCCTTACCATGAAGAAGTCTAATTCCAAGTGAATTGAAATTTAATGAGTTAGAATTTCTTAGAAACAAGCATCATGTCTGGACATCAGATGGGGTCAGTCCCTGTTCTTCTGGGCCTCATCCCTCTTCACCCTCAGACTAGAGAACATTTACTCCTTAATCCTGCTCCATTTGCCACCAGTCCTTCCCCAGCCAGCCTGTGTTACTCTTAGTGACCCCAGCAGAAAGCTTACCTGCAACCTGTGTCAGCAATGGTTCTTATACTCAAGGAATCATCTGTTGCCCCCAGTTTCCCATCTTAGATATATATGTATGGGAAATAAGTGTTTCAGCAAGGTTAAGTACCAGGATTAAACCAAAAGGTCCTACAAGCTAAGGATCGGTGGGGCCAGAATTCAACAGCAGGTCTGCCCAGCTCCAAAGCCACAAAAAATACAGGTTTTCAACCCGAATTAGGGAAGCAGACCTAAGCAGCTAAGCAGGTTTTTAACCTCACAGGGGCCCCCATTTTTCCTGGAAAACTTTGCCTCCTTTTTGTACTACCTCCAAACTGTTCATCATCGCCTATCTGTACCTTGTTTTCAATGTACCCAATTTGGACTCCCAACTTAGTGCACTGGGATGGGGAGGGAGTGATTAGACAAATCTGAGCCTTAGCTCTCACCTGCACACACAAATAAGGAAGCAGGATATCTGTCCCCTATACTTCAAGACTGTTCTGACAGTCTTGAAATACAAAGTTCCCACCACTGTGTCTGTTACTTCTAAGTGCTCAGTGAAGTTTCCCTTTATCATTTCTATTTTCTTCTTCCAACCTCAATGCCTACCCCACCACCACCTAGAAAACAAATGTTCAAACAGGCATTACTCACAAGGGATCCATGTACCAAAGATACCAATGCTTAACTGCCGAGACTCCTTTTCTACTCTTCCAGATTTACACACCTGAAGCTGGGAACCCTTCAGTCTCGTCTGGCACCTTCTTTCAACCTGATCGAGGAGGAATAGATGTTCTATAAGGCAGGGTGCTTCTCTTACTAAAATGCTTCTGATTAAGAGGGCCTGAGGAGAGTCATTCTAACTTGCTTCCAAGTGATGACATTGGTCTATGGAGCACAAAGTTGTAATGAACCAGGATTCCAGATGCTTCTGAACTAGTTCCTTATTCCTCCAACTTTAAAACAATAAAACCAAAAAGACTCAAAGAAGGAAACTAACCTGTCTCAATACAGAGACAGGTCAAGATTTCAGCAGTAGTACCAAACCTGAATACCAACACTCAGCTAGAAACAACACTGCCTCCCATGAAAATTATTTTCTCAACAGCTTAAAAACAAAAGCTCCGCAAGACATTTTAAACAAAACTTTTCCTTATCACCAGCCTGACTATACATCTTTCCCTCAATTGATGTATAACTAGGCCCATGGCAGATTGGCTCCCAGTCCTCAAGACAGAAGGACCTACAGGCTCCTTCAGGCATTTATTCTCAAACCTAATGCTGTCATGACTATTAGAAATGGCTCAGGCTTAAGATGTTAGCATCAGCCAGGAACAAACTTGAGAAAACCTCATCACACTTAAATATTGACATGTCACTTAAAAAGAGCACAGGCCTATAGAGTGCTCAGGTTCTCATCTCAATACATTTGATTCCAGAGAAATGACCCAAAACCTTAGACTTAGCCTTACTTCAGAAGCACTTTACAAACTGCAAAGTCCTTAAGTATATACTGAAGGGAACTCTGGGACATCCTTAAGAACTGCTAATGCAACTTGGAGAAGTTACTATTTCTCAGCAAACACTGAGTTATAACCTACCAATGTGAGAAACATTTCAACAACTGATTTAAACTAGGTGTCCTTACCCTCAGAATCCTGGGTATTCTACCTCAGGTAGGTGTACCTGATTTTTACAGGAAATGAAAAAGAAAATTAATGAAAATCAAAGACCTCAACGTGCATGCCCTTTACAAGAGTTCCTTTTGTAAGACAACCCACCTATAAGTAATCCAAAAAATGAAAATCAGGTTCAGAAAGGTATCTCCTACGTTACCTATCCCTTCGCCTCTGGAACCTTCCTCAGCTGTGCCCGAGGGCCTTTGTGGACATGCAGGCCATGCAGTAAGGTCCACTCGCACCCCTTCCCTTTGTGCAAGGGATCAGCAACTTATAAGCAATTCAGATCAGGCCACGTGCAGGCAGGCCAAACACACAGCCCTTCCAAACAGGCCCCCAAGCTACATTTACCTTTAGTTGCATTGGAGGGAAGAGACGTCTGAAGACATCTACACAACAGCCTCAACTGCGGAGCCTCTCTGCCAGATAGATGTGGACCACTGCCACCTACGCCCCAGGCAGGAATAGAGCACCAAGAAACAGTCCACATGACACTGAAGCATAGACAAGACAAATTGCAGTTTTTAAAAGGAAGATTTATTTGACAATTTTCACTTAGCGCAATACACCTAAAAGGAAATCACAATACAATGAAAGATTTAAATCAAGGCCTCAGAATTTCATACAAACACCAAGACCAAAAATCCTAAAGTATCGGTATTGCGTCTCAATTTTCCCTATTAACTTAAAAAAGCTTAAACTTACGTGCCTTACAGGTTATTAAATGAAACTAGAATTAACAAACATGCCAAATATTTCACTTTTAATTGTAGACACAGCTCCTATATTGAGTTTTACAAAAAAAAGCATGTCTTTCAACATGCATCCAAACAATGCTCAATGTCATGTGGTAGGTATAAGAGCAACACTTAACATAATTAAACTGCTTTAACCTAAATACGCTTACTGCTTTAAGTACATCCTACAACATAACTAACTTGGAAAAAAAAAAGCAAAAAATTGTTCAACAGTTATAGTTTACTCAAACTTCGTTGTTACATCCTAGATGAATGTTTGTTCAAATACTGAACCTGTAGTCTTTAAATCCTGATTTCCACTTAGAGTAAGCATAAATCACAAGCTTGTATTGCGAAACTGTTAAACTTTTTTTTTTTCTAAAAAAAAAAATGTTGACCAAGAATCAGTGATCAGGATCAATTACATTCCCCATCCACCACTCATACTGGACATGCTAGACATCCCTCCCATTCCGTTCACTCCCATAGATGCACGGCTTCCACTATTGTAGTAGCTGCTGTTCACTGCTCCTTGGCTACCTGCAAAGAGATCAATATGACAAGTTAGAAGTGTCAGATTATCAGTCAAATAAAATAATAGCATTCCAAGAAAAAGTTTAAAAAGTGTACGAGTACAAATGGCTGCTGTCCAAAGTGGAGAAAAGCACGTTTGGGAAAGGGGAAACCCGACTCCAAACAATTCTCAATTAACCCCTTTTCTCTGCAGTACCAACTTGCCAGACTTGTGCTACCATTTAAATGGAAGCTTCAGGATCAACATGGAAAATTAAGTTTAAAGGAAAACTAGTGTTTTTCAAAAATTGCAAAATTACTTTGTTGTTTTTAAAGCTAAACAAGGCATTTCAAAAAAATTTACCATAAACATTCACAATGTGTCCATCGAATGGCATGTATGAATAGGGAGCACAGGGGAAATCTCTTGCTGTTCCTATTCATAATGGGCAGAAGTGAGGTGACAAAGTTGGACTAAAGGCAACTCACTGTGCCCAAAATGGCAGCCTCCATGAAGTTAAGTCAGAGCCATTGACTGCTATAGAAAGTGTTATTACAACATATCAGTATTTGCTATTGGGAATTTAAATTATATTTCTTGAGAAAATATTTACCTATGCAATGTTTGATTGAAAATCACTGGAGTTTTCCTGTAAAACTTGGTCTGCAAAAGGATTTTGTAGGGTAAGACTATAATACCAAAATCACCATTCTTTAGACCAATTGAAAAAAAATTAAAAATAAAACCAATCCTAGGTTAACTAATAATACGGTCCTGTACCCAACCACCATTCTACTATTTAAAGTCGTCCCTCCACCTAAAATTGATTTAATGCTAAAAGACAGAAAGTGAACTACTTCATCCCATGTTTTCATAAATGGAGGCAGATGTTTTCTGGCTCAACAGATTTCCAAATTGCAATAATGACTAGTTTTAAGTTTTCTATTTATAGAAAACTTCCCCCTCCCCAATGAAAAGTAAGCTATTAAATTACATTATGGTTGAAAGCATAACATTTAACAGCAAAATTCCACAACCTGCATTATTTTCCCCCAACTATAGAAACCTGCCTAAAACTTTTATTTTAACTAAATAAAAACACATGCTTACCATATCCACTCATGCTGCTCTGACCACCATAGCCACCTCCATAACCACCACTCAGCTGCTGGCTAGCTGGGCCACCATAACTGGATTGGTTTGCTGTTAAGTTAAAGAGAACATTAGCACCTTGTTCCTGATATAATGTGGTACCTGGTGGTACCGGGCTTGTAAATCTACAGCTAAAATTTTCCAGTCTTGATCTCACATAGCTATTACTCCCTGCCTCTTTCTCCCTACTGTCTATGATTAGACTATCCTTCTATACACTTCGGCTAAACATTTACAAATCAAATGGCCAGCAGTGTACATACATGTCAGCCATACTAAACCCACATGATTTAAGAAGCATTTTGTGAGGATCTTATGAAACTGCTCGACTGGACTGAGTGGGGTTCCCCTCCTTCATGATATATTCAGATACAGCAACACACAGTTTATCAATGGACACCTAATTATGCCCACAAAACTAAGTTACTTTGATCCTTTGTTCTTCTGCCATTTCTTTCAGATCTAAACATTATACTTAGGCAATTCTACTGGTTTCATTCTGTGGTCCCCACCCCCACAATTAATCAGAATTATCTGTTTTAAGCAGTTTTATATCACATGGATTCAATTAGTAAATCAAACAAATTCATTCAACTCAAGACACTCTTTGCCTAACAAACTGTTATGCTAAACTCATTAAATATAGATTAACTTAACTTACATAATTGACTTATAAATATGTTTTGGTTTTTAAAAAAACTAACGATATTTACACAAGCCCATGCCTCCCATCATTTGGCTACCATAAGCACCACCGCTTGCTCCTGCTGTAGAATTCAAGAAGAGTTCTACATATCTGTGTTCTGAAATGAGAGAAAAGGCATACAAGGTTAGCTTAAAAAAAAAGACACTAAAGCGATATTTACACAAACCCATGCCTCCTAGCATTTGGCTACCGTAAGCACCACCGCTTGCTCCTGCTGTAGAATTCAAGAAGAGCTCCACATATCTGTGTTCTGAAATGAGAAAAAAAAAAAAGGTTTGAAAAATGTTTGAAGGAAACAAGATAACCTATTTTTTTTTTAAATTAAAACAAGTTTGTTCTGTGAACCGCAAACTCTTAAATACACTACCAGCTTCTCAAATTACTTAATTTATGCAGGTTTAAAAACTCGCCTTTAACTGAATTTTCATTCTCATGTTTATTTAAATTGCAATAAGTTTGTCAAATCAAAAATGCAAGTTTGACTTGGATATACTTTAAATCAATGTCCTTACCACAAATCCCTCTTATACTAACTTGAAAATGCGCAAACCCTCAGTATCGGTAATAATGTATCCGAGACAGACAAGTTTCTCATACATTCTTACGCTAGTGCTCTAGCATAAATATCCTGGAAGATACTTGTCACACAACCACCTGTAAGTAGCCTCCCAATACACTCTTCACACTTACGCATGTTTGCTTTGTCTTTTGACATAGCTGCCACAGCATCTTCATGAGTAGCAAACTCAACATCTGCTTCACCAGTAACTCTGCCATCAGGACCAATTTCAATGTGTACTCTCACAGGATTGAGCGGTGAGAAAAACTAAAGGTATTTCAAAGAATCAAGTTAACTGTCTAATGTTACAGAAGTCTGATGTTAATAACAGTTTCATTCACTTAAGTAGAAAAAAGCCCACATTTTTACCGCGCTACTACTACTTAACTTGTAAATCCACCTTACACTTACTTACATTGTAAATGTCGTTCTCAGTAGCTCTGTAAGGTAATCCCCGCATGTGTACACAGTGTCCTGTTGTGCTCTGGAAAGTAGAGCCACCATCCCCATATCTGTGATCAGACATTCCTGAAAAACAGTAATTGAGGTCTAGATGGACAAGAGTGTAAATATCCTTCAGTTGACAAATTCAATTCTTACCTTACCTCTTCCAAATCTATCAGACCCAAATCCATAGCCATCATTGTAGCCATTATAGTCATCATAGCCTCCATAGCCTGAAAGAGAAAAAAGTACCACTCATCAAATGCAAACACCTGGACAAAGAATGAACAGACTTCTCAACCCTAGCTCATCATGACATACCTCCGCCATAAGCACCGCGTCTCATCCTTTCAAAGCCAGCTCCCCTGCCAATACTGTTATATCCTCTGCCAGCCCCAGGTCTGTCATAGGGACCTGGCCGCTGCATGGCCATGAGCTTTCTTGGTGGATCATAGTGAGTTCTAACTTCAGCTCGACTGCTCTTAAAGATTTCGATATACCTAAAGCATTGTTCATGAGGGAAGGGAAGGGGGAGGGGAGAGAAAACATTAGTTCATTTCATACAGGTATTTAGTTATACAAGTAAACAGTCTAATCATAGCCATGAAACTGACAAGTATTTAAAGCCAGATTTCTTATATTTGCATAGGCTATGACCAGAAATTCACTCAACTTTAAGATTACTTAAACTTAAGAGAAGAAAAAAAAACAAATCACTCCTCTTAGGGCTGGGAGCCCAACCTTAGGGGTAGAGAGGAGCACTGTAAATAACACATTTTTAGGAGGGAAATAATTCCACTCAACTTTCAACATTTCAGTTTTAAATTCACTGGCAGCATGTATAGCAAGTGGGCTAAAAAGCCAGCCTCCACCAACAGTCTAGCCCACACTACACATTTCCTTTCGCCAATAAAATACCCCAGCCTATGCTTTTTAGTAGAAATCAGCATAGGTAAGCGCATGCTTCAATGAAAAATAGTCACAAGCAAAGAGAATAAAACCTTTTGTGACAATTTCTTGAAAGCTATGCTTATTAATACATATGCAGAATATTTATACAGCAAGAAAAAGTTTGTTGCATTTCAACTTTAAAAACAAGATCAGAAAGTATCACATTTTCTTATGGTAATATAATTTACTATGTGGGTGTTATTACAGCTAAAGCCAGGTTTGCATTAACTTCTTTTTTTAAAGCCATAGTCTCTCAACTCCATTGACTAGGGTTAATAAATTTGGAATTTACAAAATTTGACAGGGTAGATCAAATTTAAAAAGGACAATTTTAAAATTTAATTCAGATGCAATATGGGATACAGTGACATGAGAGGTTTGAAAGTTGTGGCAAGACATCAATTAATTGGGACTAAGAAATGAATTTCCTTTTAAGCAGAGAGAATATGGATTTAATTGTTTACCATAAGAAAAGTGACATATCCAACCAACCATCCATCCCCACCTGTGCCCTATTCTTTCCTTGTGTTTCTTTAGAGCCTTTTCAGCTATTTCCTGTGAAGCAAACTGCACGAAGGCCTCCCCCGTACTCCTCCCCTGGAAGTCCACCGGCAATGTTATCCCATTTGGCACGATTTCCAACCCTTCAACCCAAGGACAAATAACCCCAGTAGGGGGGCAATATTAACATCACAAGCCCAGAAATGAATCTTCTTATAGCTTTAAATAAACCAGAATTTTAACTTTAGGTGAATGGTATGCTTTCAACAATACTCTTTAAATATGCATTGCAGTAATATGAAGTTCCATTATTACAAAGTATAACTTATTCTTAACACACCCCATTGCAGAGTAACATAAGAAAAAACTTGAAAACAGGATGCATTAAGAATTCAACAATTAAGAACACTTATCTATGCAACTTAATGTTGAACATTACACAATTTATTATAATAAAGTCTCAAACATTAATTACAACAATTTTACTCAATTCATTCAATACACCTTTTACCCTCATTTATATTTCAATATTTTAAGTTAGTGGAACTTCAAGAAATTTACATTTAAACATTTTATATACAAATTGAAACATTGCTCAAGTCATATAATTGACAAACATACAATCTAATCTTTCAAACAAACTGATCTACACAGCAATCATGCACTCTTATGCTCTAATAGTAGTATGATTCACTTCTGGAAATTCCGTCTATGGAAAAATCCTTTCCGTGGATACATTCCCAAGCTTACAAAAAGGGCTTAAAGCACTTTCCTAGAAGATATGAAATTATGTTCATATTTAACGTTGACAGATAGCATTCAATTCTCACCAATTTAGATTAAAAAAACAAAACACTTGATTTCAAAAATTGACAAAATATTAGGACTTGATACATTCTAATAATTCAAGACTGTAATAATACATACTACACTAAACCATGAAAGGATTTCTTGCTTTTAATTCCAGTTTATTACACACACTAATAATTATTAAGACTAATATTTAGAATACATAATCTAACATTGTTACACATGCAATCTTATCAACTCTTCAGCATAAAAACATTCAAATACTTTAGGCCCAGAACCATTTCAAAACACTTTCGGTATTTCAGATACTGAGACTGCAAGAACATTCAACCTCTCTCACTACATTAAACTAACTTTCAATTAAGTCTGTAATTGCCTAACTAAACCAAGTTGCTTCCATATTATTTTTGTAAAAAGAGAATTAGGCCATGAGATGTTTCTGGTCCATGACTCACAGTGTCTCTTCCAACACAGACACTTGCTATAATTACAAACACCTAATTCATACTATCTTATGGTGAGGGATCTTACCTTTAAATTGAAGTACTTTGCTTAACAGCAAATGAGGAACACAGTTAAGCTACTGAGGACATTCCTCAAATTATCTAAACTACATTAAATAAATATAGGCAAAGTTAGTACATGGGAGGTCTTAAAATTTCCACCTTTAAGATGGGCTTAAATTATTTGAAGGTCTCCAGGAAGAAGAAAACATTAATTCACTTGCATATACTTACAACCTGTTTAAATCTCTATACTACTTAACTTTAAGGGTCTATTTAAATCATATGTTGCCAGAAACTAACCAAAACTCACTGCTCACCAACAAACACGACTACATACCTGAGAAGAACTGAACAATTTCTTCCTTGCTACATCCAAAGGGGAGTCCTCTAAGACGTACAAAGCCATCATTGGCCGTGTCAGGACTATTTGGACCAGTATGCTTCAACACCCAATCCATTTCAACGTTGTTTGACTTGAATACTGAAAGAGGTGCTTAGAATTAGTCAATTTTGGAAAGTTAGAGAACGAAGTTCAGACTTCCTGCGTCTTTAGATAAGCTAGGAAGAGCTGCCACAAACTCCCTTAGATGACCATTTCCATGCGGTCAAATACCTAAAATTCAGAAGGGGTAAGATCTCTATGTGTTTATTGTTTTATTTACTGTTACTAGGGCAACATAAATCAAACCTTCAACATATCTGTGTCCCATAGTTTCTCTGTCTTTTTTCAGGGCCAATTTGACTTCATCTTCTGATTCAAGTTCAACAAAAGCCTCGCCACTTGGTCTGCCTTCTCTGGTGTAGATGAAACGAATACCTTGAGCCCCATTTTGAATTTTGCATTCTGGAAAGAAAACAACCGTTAATACAGAATTGAAAATCTAAAGCCACCTCTGGGTAATACCAATGAAATGCCCATCCATGTCCCTGCTACAATGTAGAGCCCTTCTGATAAAGCCTATAAATGACCAACATATTGCTATCTTCAACTGTGCCCCTTTCTGGTAAATGCTAGTGTCATCCACTCACAGTCAAGCTACCTTATTCCCTATATCTGATATTCCAAATCCATCAGGAAAATCCAATAATCAAGGCAGTTTCTTATAATGTTCTTTCTAAATCCAGGTCTTCATTAAATATAATGTTATAACTTCAAGAAACCATCAATTCTGGAGCTTCCTACTTTATGGCATTTGCCAAAAATACTTCTGAGTGTTGATCTGGGACATATTTCTTTTACCTTACCAGCAGCCACTAAAATTTCTCATTCAATCCAAACTGCAGGCCCAATACTCACCTGAAAAGGGATCACTGTTATCAAGCTAAAATGCTCCAAGTTGCACAGCTGAAGCCAAACCCAGTCTTGCCCCCTTGCCAGGTGGCTTCCAGTGTACTTGGTTCTTGGTTTACAGGTCGTTTTCCGTTAACCACGCTAAATTCAGATAGTTAAGTCAAAACTATAAATGTCTTTCCAAAACCTGTAAGTTTCTTCCAAAGAGAACTCCAAAACCTGTAAGTTTCTTCTAGATAGAACTATCACTCTAATCTTACACTATAACAGGAACAAAGACATTCTCAGGAAACCTACATACTTCAAGAAAGCTACAGATTCAAGAAAACTTCCCTGGGCTTCAGTGTCCTCAACTGTAAAGTGAGCCAGATCAAGAGCTAGATGAGCAAGAACTCTTCAATTACCAAATCTTGATTAGGAAAATTGTCTGAAATTAAGAAGTGACATTTTAGCTTCTGAAGCACAATGCCGCTTTGCGAGGAAACACCAAAATTGAAAAAGAAATCGTTAAACGTCAGATATGGCAAGATATTACAATTATGTGCCCAGCTAAACTCGGCGGTTTTCTCCAGATTGAGGGTGGGGAAAATCCCATCCCCATTTATTCTTTCGGAAAGGAGGGCCGACGGGTATCCATATGAAAGGGCTAGTGCTTACAGATAAGCAAAGAAAACAAAATGAAGTAAAATAAAACACGCCCGAGCCACCACCGCACTCCCCCCCCACCCCCAAGGAGGCCAAGGAGGGAAGGCGGGGCTTTCGCAATTTCCATTGCGTAACCGGCCAGCCCGGCGCATGCAGCCCAAGCAGGAACCGCGACCGCCCGCGCCCCGCCAGGGGGCGCCCCGGCCCCGGCCCGCCCGGGACGCCCGCCGGCCCTGGCCGCGAGCTCCCGCCTCCCGCTTCAAACTCACCAGAAAAAAAGCGCTGCACCTCATCCGCAGAGCACGACCAGGGCAAGCCCCGGACCTTCACCACGAACCCCTCTCCGCCTTCGGTGCCCAGCATCATTGTCTCTTATTAATCTTGGCGTCGGAAGGGACTGAGAAGCAGGGTTGAGGATCAGAACTGAGACATAATTGATTAAACTGCAAAACCCTCTCCGCCCTCTACGCAGCCGACGGCCCCTCAATTAAGTGCATGAACCCGTGCGGGTATTCCCACCCCCGCAAACTCCAACCATCCCACATCCCCGTGGCCAACGGTCGGGTTCCCCACCCCCGACCCCGAAGCACTTCTGGGTACTAGGTACCGGTGCCCCAAGCCGAGGGCGCCCAGGCCTAGCGCCAGCGTGGAGGCAAGGAAATGGCGGCGGCCGCTTCCGCTCCGCCTCCTCCGACATCTCACACAATAGAGTCGGCGCGGCCTGCAGGCCTCAGCGGCACCGCCGAAATTCCGCGCGCCCTTCCTGGACCGCG
>PVKH010031195.1:0-12353 GCA_004027955.1 Chaetophractus vellerosus
ACTACCTTAGCAATTTACTGCACAGCATCAAAAATCCTCTTGGCACACGAGATAACCCAGCACGAATCTGCAAAGATTTGCTTAACTGTGAACACAAAGTATCAGATGGTAAGTTCTTCATTTCCTCAAATTATAATGTCTAATCCCATTTCATCATTTCAGTGTGTTTGAGATTTACAATGGATTCATTCCAATTCCGATCGTTTTTATAAAGCCCTGGCAGATAGCATTTTAATGTCATCAAGAACAAAATACTCTTAGAGGGAGACACGCTTCTGATGTCAAAGTCTTTTTTCAAGGGTTCACATTACAAAGGTCTTCTACACAGCCTCAATGAACCCTAACTTTTTCTACCCCGCTTCTACCCATATTATTTACTTACACTTAGTAGAATGTAGCACATTTGTGTTAAAAATTAAAATAAGTGGGCTAACTTTTAGGTTGACAGTGAGATAGGAGCCCCTGTTAGAACCTGTGAATCTAGAACCACCAAGATGGCAACATGAAAAAAGTCATCACAAATCTCTACCATACTCCCTCTAAAAGTACAGTTTCATGAAATGGATTTTAAATGCCCCATTTTAGAATCAGTAGCCATGAAGATGGAATGGTTTGTCACTCTTGTAAATTTCTTATCCCCTAAGTTCATTAATCAGAGGTATAAAAATGAATTTAGAGTAGAACTATCAAGGAAAAGTTTTAAACCAAATGGAGCTGTCATCAATTAAGGAGAGAAATTCTGTCTGGAACAATATGTTATTTATTTAATTTTAATATCTATTTGGTCTATCATCAGCTGTACAATCACTGCTAGTAATTACCATTTTTTGCTAAAAGTTCCAGTTTTAACATGATGACACACCCGCTGGTTTGAAAAAACTATGTTATGTCATTCTGTAGGGTAAAGAGGGATCTATATTTTCTATGCATGCATATATGTATCCAAAAATATGTTTCCATTCTAGAAAACAATGAAAATATTAATTTTACTTATATTAATAAAATTCTTAACTTCTATAGCTTTATCCTGGCCTAGATTACTATAAAAACTAAAAAAATATTTAGTTGTAGTAGCCTATAATTCCAAGCTTGATTCTTTCCCATATTTAAGCATAGAAAAATGTGACTACAGAATTGAAAGGAACAAAGAAAGATGTGAGATATATAAATCACTATGAAATCTAGTTTAAAGTCTGCTTTTCTTATAAGGGAAATAGCTAAGTGGTGTAAATTGCAGAGTATCAGAAAAGTAGTCATGCCGAAAAATACTTTCATCACTGGTCTACGTAGGCAATTGAAATTGTACTAGATGTTTATTTCATTGTTTAAGAAATTAAGAATTAAGTTTACTTTTTAAATTGTCCTTAAAAAATATACATACTCATAGGAGAAGAAATCCCTGGGATTTCACAGATCATCCCTGTGGATTTAAAATTACCAAGAATTGAGTCATAAACAGATTTTCTAAAAGTGATAACCAACTAGCTAAAATCTTCAAGGAATAAAAGTCTGTGATTGTAACAATTAGAGGTGATTGATGGGTGTTAGAGGGTAATGGCAATTAATTTCAACATGGAGTACTTTGGGGGAGAAAGTGGGGGGTAATGGTCTGGAGTTGGCAAAGAGGAGCAAGAAAGATACCTTCCCCACTTCAGGCACGTTATCATGGAGGCTATAGCAGAACTTGGAAGGCTACAAGGGAAGCAGTGCCCTTAGGGAAGAGCCAGCTTGGAGTTAGAATATTTAGGCTCACAAAAGATATATGGTGATATAGGACCATATATCTCAGCGTACCTGAAAGAAATTATGAAGCCCCTACTAGTTGACCATTTTACAACATAAAGCCCAGATTCAAAGCATTCCACCCCATATGCTTTGCTTGATAGGAAACCTTTTATAAAGAATGTATTAGTAGCTCTTGGAAGAGAAGAGATGGTGAGTGATGATATACATGTTTACCCCATTAGATGAAGCCTACCACGGATCCTTGAGAAAAATCCAGCTGTAATTTCTAAAAGTTTTATAAAATGTTCAAAAATCTGAGGAAATGGATAAAGAGACTAGGAGGGGAGGTGCTCCTTCACTACCTTACTTCCCTATTGCAGAAGATCAGTGGTTCTCCAAGTATGGTCCCAGGACTAGAATCAGCGGACTTTTGTTAGGAAGGCATATTCTCAGATCCCACCCCAACCCTAATAAATCAGCAACTCTAAGTGTTATGGCCCAGCAATCTGTGTTTTAATAGATGATTCTGGTGCATGCTAAAGTTTGTGAACCACTGCAATAAAGGACAGGTCCCTATACTCTGAGCTGCCAATTCAGCAAGTATGTGTTTTTAAGGATTAGCAGATAGTAGTCGAGGACATTTTGGAAATCTAAAATGATGAACTTATAGGAAGCCTAGGATGAACTAGAATAATCTTTGTTATGGGGTTAGTGTGGATTGGATAAGGATCTCTACTTATTGAAGAAAATGATGTTTGACAAAAATTGCCTGATTGTCTTGCCTTTTTACAAGAAAGCAGTACTGCCTCATGCAAAAATCCCTACCCTTTTGCATTTGGAATAAGATACTCTTTCAATATTCCAAATCTGTAATTCTGGACTTAGGATGCTAGCTCAATGTTTTTCAGTCTGAGGATTTCCTGTCTCACTTTAGGCCCCATTTTATTCTCCTGGGAACTCGGTGGAGGCAAAGATTGGCAGGCTTTTACTAGCTGTAGGAACTTCCATTTTTTCCCTCCCTTCTCAACTCCCACTAACAAATCTGAAGAAGAAAGCACAAAAATGATAACTACTTAATTTTATATTTTTCTTTCCAAAAACAAAAAATTCTTTAGTATTTCTGTTTTTAATAGCAGTATTACCCATAAAGATATTATATTTTTTCTTAGAGAGATTAAAGAAGTTGTTTTAATTTTTTTAAAATATTCATTCTAAGTTTGTAATGATGTGGAACTGAAATATATGCATATGCTACATTAACTTCAATTCTTCTATTACATGTGTAACTTTAAGGAATTCACTTTAAGTTGGTGATTCACTTTAAATAAGCCAACCTTCGTCTCTGTAGAATGAAGGGATTAACTACATTTTTCTGAGATCCCTTCCAGCAATAGATTCAATCATTTTATCATCTTTGATTAATATTATGAAATGCCCTTAAACTGATAAATTCCATTTGAAAAAAACAGTAATTTCAGTATCAATTTTACCTAATGCTTTCAGTTTTCATTCATTCACTAAATATAAATATATTTATAATTAAAGTGTTTTAAATATGTAAGAATATGATTAAGTTTATCTAAAGCAGTGTGGTAGTTTGTAAGGATAGTTCAAATATATTTTAGAATGGTATTTAAACAACTTTGTGTTTTACTATAAATTAATAGGAAAATACTGGATTGATCCAAACCTCGGATGCTCTTCAGATGCCATCGAGGTTTTCTGCAATTTCAGTGCTGGTGGCCAGACATGTTTACCTCCTGTTTCTGTGACAAAAGTATGTATTGAATTTTAGAATATATGTCGGTATTTGCACTGTATCAGTGACCAATGATTTTTTTAATTCTGTCACTTTAATTCTAAATTTCATAAATAAAAACAAGGTATTATTCTCTATCATAGATAAGAAGGAAAACCTTTTGTTTTTAAAAAATATCTAATTCCAAATTTTAAAAAAATAAGAAAAAAGATATAATTCCAGAAAATCTTGACATTTTGATTATGTATTGTTGATTGGCCTAAATTGGCTTACTCAGCTGCTTATGTTTTATGTATTTCTTCAAAACATACAACATTTTATTTTTGTGCATATATGTATATTAGAAAATCCCTAAACAGCCGCAGTGTTTATAATCAGTTATCTAAAGTTTTAGTGAAAATGACATCATCACCATCATTTTAAAAAACTTGTCACAAAGCTTGCTTTTATGTTTTCAGTGATTGGGCACAAAATAACCTTCCTTAGTCATCCATTGAATACTATTTAAAACTTATTTCAAGTATTATTCTATGAACCAAGAGTTTTAAATGAATGCAAGTTAGTTTGATTTTATAACATTCTACCTATAACTTGTTGACAAAACTGAAACTACATTCCTTTCTTTTTCTTATTGATTAAACCAGCTTGGTACTACCAAGAACTTATTTCTTACTGACTAATAAATGATATATATGTTTATTGTGTGTTTTGTCCATCAACAAAAAAAGCAGACTTGTCATTCCCTTTAGCTGCTTTTTATTGGACTGCCTCCCCTCCTAAAACATCCCCCTTCATTAAACCAGTGTGTTTCACTAGTTCATCTCAATAGGCATTCACCATTATTACCCCCAAAACAGAGGAGGGAAGGATTCTTCCATTCCTAGGGAATCCATGTACCTCTAATGAAGAGCAGCACGATAGTCTGACTCCAGAAATATCCTCATTCCCCTGAAAGTTTGTCAAGGGTTTTTATTTGTCTTATAGAAAGAAGGGGGAGTGGTGTGCAAAAGAGATAGGAGCAGTAAGGAAATTGCACTCCAGTTCTTTCTATGATTGAATCAGTTCTCCCATTTCTCCTATTCATAAACTCAATCTAAGGAAGGCTGGAGAGGTAGTGGAAAAAGCAGAAGACTTGGAATCAGGGACCTGGGTTCTAGGCTCTCCTCCTCTACTGTCTATCAAACCTGGGGATTGATACTACAAACCACAGAGGGCCAACTCTGCCAGGCTTTATGCTAGGTAAATGCCACTTGGCTCCTCTAATCTTCATAACAACTCTGTCAGGTCAGTGGAATACCCCATACGGACAAGGAGACTAAGGTTAAGTATTTTACATGTTTCTGGTCTTCATATGTAAAATGAAGGAATTGAACTACTTCCATTTCATGTCCCTTATGATTATCCCTCCTTGTTTTCTCATCCTTATGCCCTTCTTTTTGCCTTTCCTCTGTTTTCCTGGGCCTTTCTTTTTTGTGTTTGTTGTTGGTATTTGTTGGATTTTATTTCCTTCTCAGTTACCTCATAACTGATATTCTTCCAGTTTTAAGTTTGGAGATTAATATAAATTTCTCAGGAGGAACCATTTGTATGCACTTATATTATGACCATACCCCTGGCTGAATAATGTTAAAATGATAATAATAATAATAAAAGTCTAAAGCTATAGAAAAGTCTACTTCCCTATTTTATCCTGGAAAATGTGTAATCAGACCTCCTAGATCCATTTTGGCCTTTATAATTGTAATACTTATTCATTCATTCAGTTAAACATTTATTGATGATTCACTGTATGACTGGAACTACATTAGGGACTGGTAACACAAAGAATAAGATTTTGTCCTTGTCCTTCAGGGCTTCTCATAGTTCAAATTGCTCAACCAAGTTATTATTATAACTTGTAACTTATCTTTGGAAACACATGCAAAAATTTTCAGATAAAGGCACAGAAGAATTTTTGACTTTAATGAAAAAAATATTAATGCATTAGCCAATAGCAAATTATTACTGCAGTCTAGGTAACATTGTGAGAATTATCTTGCTTTTTATTATAGTAGTGTGCTGGAGTCAGCTCGCTACTGGCTCAGGAGAGCCAAAATTGTTCACATCTCCTCCCAACTCCAAGTTCAGTGACAACACCTTGGTTGCCTGAAATCAGCCATGGTGGGAGTATATATACCACAGAAATCAGAAAATGCCATATATCAGGGATTTTCCCCCAGACAGCCAGTGGTTAAACATTTACCAACATACCACAGAGTGGCACTTAAATTCCCAGAAAAGTAACTTTCTCAAGGCTGCCTTTCAAGGACTTTCCTCAAATTTCCCCAAACTATAAGTTGCTCCATTGCCACATCTTGTAACCTTCATATTGTTTCTATGACATTAGTTGGAGTTTGGAACTGGGAAAATCCAGATGAACTTCCTTCATTTACTGAGTTCAGAAGCCACTCATACCATCACCATTCACTGTTTAAACACTCCAGTGTGGACAAGTAGACAGACAAGTGGCCCAGGATTGCCTGTTGGTTTCAAAGCATGGAATGGATGGGTTTCTGAAGAAAATGCTCTGCTTGAACCTAAAGTACTTTCTGATGACTGCAAGGTAAGGGAATGGTGCTTTTAGAATTTTTACCATAACTAAATTAAAATTGATAGAACTATAAAAATAATTAAGAATAATTATGAATAATTTGAAAATTGCATATACAGAAGGGTATTAAGTTTTAATGGACCTGACTTACTATGACTCTATATTTTTTAGAATCAATCCTTTGCTAATATCATATCTTAGAAACTTTTGTTACAGCAATTTGTCATCCATGGACTTTTACACAAAAAACAGGTGTTAATACACATTATATTTTCTCTCAAATGAAGTAATTATAACTGGATAGATAAATAAGCATACAAATAGATTTCTTTCATGTTTTTCACTGCTGTGATTCTACATCTCGTTACTGCATAGAAGACAAGCCATAGTGACAGATCAAAGTTATTTCATTTTGTCAGTCTCTATACCTGATGCCAAATATGAGTATAATTGCAGATTGGCCCTAGTAATGAGTATTTGAATTGTAGTTCACTTTTCCTATTAAAATTAAATAGTGAATGTTATGAAAAATCTATACTTTTACAATATTATATTATAGAGCAGGTATCAGTAAATTACTGCCCACAGAGCAAATCCAGCCCACACCTATTTTTGTAAATACATTTTTACTGACATACAGCCACAGCCACTAATTACCTGTGGCTGTTTTTGTGCTACAGTGGCAGGATTGAATAGATGCAACAGAGACTGTATGGCCCACAAAACCTAAAATATACACTATACTATCTGGCTCTTTATAACAAAAGTTTGCTGACCCCTGTTATAGAGAATAGAGTTGTTGACTTATTAATCAACATCATTAATTACTTTAAGTAGCGTGGTTTTCTTTTGTGCACTATGAAACCCATGATTTAGCATACCCCCCCCCCCCACCTCAAGAGACTCCACTTTTTCTTAGCATTTCATTTCTAGGTAAGTAGTTACTCCAGGAAAAATCAGTAGTGCTTGGACATTTGAAAAATCATAGGCAAACAGAAGTATACAGCTTTATTATCTATATTCTAAAAGATCAATATTACCTATAAATTCATTTCTTTTATAATCTTGCTCAGAAACTTTCAGTGACTTACAATCCAAATTTAATTACAATCCAAATTTATCAATTCTTTATTCAAGACTTACAATTGTTAGGCCCCAACTGACCTTTCTAACCCAGTCTCTCATTGGCTATGTACTCTACACTGTAACCAAACTAATATATTCATTAAAATAATAATAATGTCAACAACTACTACTACTATTTATTGAGGAATTATTATATGGCAGGTACCATACATTACATAAATTATTTTATTTAATCATAACAGCTTTGTGAAGAAGGTATTTTTAGTCCCATTTTATACATAGAAAGTAAAGGCACAAAGAGGTTAACCAACTTGCCCAAGGTCCTGCACCTAATTAGTGAAGGAGCAAGAAATTAACCCCAAGAATCTGTAAAAGCCCATGTCACACTACACTGCTAGGGACTTTTAATTGAAATCTCATTTAATCCTCACAATCCTGTATGATAGGTTTTTATTATTCCCATTTTATATGTGAAGAATAGTACCTGAATTCCCCTTCAAATCTGCCCAGGCCAAAGTTTGTGCTTTTAATCCCCATTAAGACTAGACTGATTTTCACAACTACCTTCTGCTTTCCCAACTTTTCTTTTTTTTAACTTCAATGACATTGCCTTCTCTGAAATGCTCTTCTCTACCTCCCCAACCAAGTGACTCTTTTAGGCATATTTTAAGGCCCATATTAAATTCTGAATTCTCCATGAAGCTTTCCCTGACTACTCCAGTTAGAAATGAGGGATTTAGCATTCACTCTCTATATTACTTATGTTGCATTTACCATATGTGGTCTTGTGTTATGATTATTTGTTTGTTTCTCCTCTCTCCAACTAGCTTATAAATCTCTAGATTTATAAACTTCTAGAATTCAGAAGCCAGAACTAATTTATTCATCTTTATACTTCCCACAGCCCTATAAGAAAACTGAGGATTACTTCTTATTCAGTTATGCCAAATGTATTTAGTGTTCAATAAATATTGCTTGAAAGACTTAATGAATGAATATAAAAGTATCTTATATACAAGTTACTAGTAGTAGTTATGATAGTAAGCTTATGACTTCAGACAAGTGACTTATCTTCAGTGAGCTTCAATTGCCTTAATTTTGAATGAAAATTTTAGTTTATATATTCCCTAAAGTTCCTCCAAATTTTAAAAATCATCATATGATAATTCTATGAATAAGTAAATGAATAAATTCCTGAATAAAAGGCTTCATAAAACTTGTCAATTGTATATTCCTATTTTGTCTTGTTGGATCTTAATCATAGGACATTTTATGATATCTTTTTGATCCATAATAGAATTTATCAGAAACAAAAGAGCATAACAGTAATATGATAAATTGAAAAGCCTTGGAAGGAAGAGAGGGAAAAAAATGATATAAACAGGGAGCCACAGAATGGGAAAAAAAAAAGTAACTAAAAGATGATTCAATATAACTGTATTTTAACTACTCATGACTAAGATGATTCCGGTTATTTCCTGCCTAAAGTACAGAAAGATATAGGATAGCTCATTCCCTTTCATCCAAGAAAAATGCCCATCTTGGAGAATCAGTCCCAAATAAAGGAACACAGAATGGACAGTTATTACTTACATTAGGAGAAGGGGAAGCCTTCTACTTCATATCTGGTCTAGTAGTCCAGAGACAACAAAAGCAGAAGCCTGGTCTTAGCCTCGGAAAGGGAAAAATCACAACATACAATGCAGTTACTTAGAAAGGAATAAGCCCAGGTTTTCAATTATTAATAGTAACTGTTACCATTTATTGTGTGCCAGGCAATTTCAATCTCTAACCCTTAAAATAAATCTACATTGTTTATAAGGGAATTTTCTGCTGAGAATGACTGCTAACAAACTGACATATAAAAGCATTTTATTCTTATTTTCCAGATTCAAGATGGCAATTGGCATAAGGCAAAATTCCTTTTTCATACCCAGGACCCTAATCAACTTCCAGTGATTGAAGTACAAAAACTTCCTCATCTCAAAACTGGACAGAAGTACTACATTGAAAGCAGTTCTGTATGCTTTCTCTAAAGTCTCTAAATTAGTTCAGAATTCCTGATGTTGGCCAGGTAATTGCTGCAGAGGCAAAAATATAGACAGAATGGTACCAATATTATGAAACGCATAGAGTAAATAAAGCATTGGCTAAATCATAAAGAATCTCAGGAAGAAAAGACTTCCTCCTAACAAGGAGAAAAGGCATTTTTAAAGGACTATAATTGATAAAGTATTTAATTCTTTTAAAAATAATATTGATCTGAGCTTTCTTAGAGAATTCCCTAGAACTGAAAATTTATGAACACAGAATTCTTCAGGGTGTCCTATATTTTTTCACTGTCTGATAGCGATGTACTCATTAGACAGCTGGAGACGCAGAGTACTATGGAGCAATACTGGCTAATGCTCCCAAATGTGCTATGCTTCTGTCTAAAAATTATAAACCTCAGTCTATTATGTCTTATTTTCCTAAACACTAAGCTGTATTCAGGTCCCCAATGGGCATATACATCTTAGCCGGTGGTACACTACCTCTTATGTGTTGCCTTTTTGTGTTGCTTGGTGCTCTTTTTAAAACAAGGTGCTTACGGCTTTTGTAGACTTATTTTATTTCTTTTTTCGTCTTTGTCATTCTTTAAGAGTGTATGTACTGGTTACATCAAGATATGTCTTGGTTGTCTTGGTTTTTAGTACTTATTTTAATTTGTTTGGTCACATACTTAATAACAAGTAAAACATTATTTATGTGAAGTCCTAGTTCTGTTTTAAAATTCTCTTTGTGGATATGCAATCAAAGCTAGCACAATGCATCCTGTGCTTATACACAAGAAAATTGGGAGGATTCTTTTATTTTCATTTTATTTTTTAAATTGTTGTAAAAAATTAGTATAGGCCAGCTACATCCAGTAGTAGGTTTGGGTTAGAGTTTGGGGATTGTGATGTACTATTTAAAAAAAAAAAAAAGAAAAGAAAACAATGATCATCTGGAATGATACTTTTGTATATATATTTTGTAAAGTTTTAATTCAGCAAATCTTTTGAAATTGCTGCTGCTTTAAGTTATAAAAACTTTATATTTCTGCTTTGTAGCGTTCATTGATTCCCTTTCACTTTTTCTTTAATGTGTTGGGACTGAAAAGCATTCAACTTACCAGTCTTTAAAGCAACATCCAGGAAAAAAACAATCTTTTGCCATTTAAAAGTCTCAGCGAGTTCGGTTTTTCTTTGTTGCGAGAAAAATGTTAGTTTATTATTAAAAGAAAAATATTATACTTCTTGGTATAGAAAAGCTTGTTCATCCATTATAAACACCTTTAATGACAACAAACCACACATATGTATCTATAATAAACATGTGCTTTAAATCATTTTTGTGGGTATTTTTTTCTTCTTTTGTTACCATATGCTTTTATTATGTATTATAGCCCCTCTGGTATCTTTCTGTAATGTGTATATTTACATTATCAGAAAGTGACCGTTATTACCTACAAAAGGATTACAGGCTCTATTTCCTATTTGAACAAAATGGGGCATGGCAAAGATGTCTCATTTTCTGTTTGAGAAAGGTAGAGACTTTTTCAAAAAGGAGCACAGAGGTTGGTTCTAAATGAAGGAAACAAGAGCTTGTACTCTAGCTTCAGTCTATCTGCTATACCTACTGTTCCAAAACCTTAGTTCAGACACTTAAATGCTTTTCCTAGAGACCATTTGAGAAATATATAGAGAACAGAAATACTTTGCTTTATATTTTAAGTGTGTTCATGAAATATTAAATTTAAAGCAACATTTAATCAATTTAAGCATAGGCAAAATAGTATAGTAGTTAAGAGGACTCTTAGGATTAGCTATGTGGATGTAGGTATATTAATTATTCCTCAGTGCCTCCTTCTTCACTGTAAAATCGCAATAATAAGAGTAGCAATCTCATTTAATTGTTGAGTGAATTCCATAGGCTCACATGGGAAAGTGCTTAAAATCGTTCCTGGCACAAAGCAAGCACTCCGTAAACATTAGCTGGGCTAATGTCTTCTTCACTATCATGATCATCATCATCAAAGATTTACTAGTTTCACGATTGTTATCACCAAAGAAAGTTATGAGGAATCCCTTAATAAAATTATTCACATGTTTTAAAGCCATACTGTTCCCATAATTTGTTTTGTAAATATAGATTTTCATATAAAGCCTTTCTAGACGTGAGATAGTGTCCATATATAATTAAGACATATGCTTTCTTTCTCCTCTTTCTTTTGTATTAATATAGAAATTACAGTGGTCATTATAAGGTAAATATCAGAGATCTTTCCTGTAATCGAAAACCATAGCAAAAGTAAAATTTGGCTTAGAGACAGAAAACTTGAATTCAGTTCCAACCTTACCTACCACTTCTTGGTGTTTTGGATGTCATTAATTCTCTCTTATCTACATTGGGAAGCATTTTTTGTTTTGTTTTTTCCTGCTCATTCTGTCAGCTACAAGAGAGAGGTATATTAAAATTTCCAAGTGTAATTGTGGATTTGCCTGTTTCTCATTTTAGTTCTCACTTTTTTACTTTATACATATAATTAATTGCTTCTATTTTATGATTATTATATCCAGTGGTATGCTGATACATTTTAACAACCAACCCTTCAAAGGGAAGAGAAGGGAAATGCCTTGATTTGTAGTATTAGCCAATATCTATGGTGTGAATACTCCTTTCATGGCTGATTTCAAGCTGCCAGTGTAATGTCACTGAACATGGAGTTGGGAAGAGATGCACACACTTGCTCTTGGAAGCTGGTCCAAATCAGCTCCAGCATACCACTAGTAAGGTCATCCTGTTAGACTAATTATTTTATCATTATGAAATATCCCTTTTATCTCTAGTAATGCTTATTGCCTTAAATTATAGACCTTGTCTATTATTAGTGTAATTATACCAGTTTTCTTTTGGTTATTGTCTGCATGGTATATCTTTTTATTTTATTTTAACTTTTATTTTAACTTTTTATTTTAACTTTTCTGTGTCTTTTTATTTAGGTGTGTCTCTTGTAAACAACATGTACCTGGATTTTTATTTATTTTTAACCTACTTTGACAATTTTAGAATTTTAATAAGAGTATTTTTCTGTTTCATTTCATTTGATTTCTGTTATATTTGCATTTAAACTTACTATATTACTTTTATTTTGTATTTGTCTCATCTGTA
>PVKH010031196.1:0-12363 GCA_004027955.1 Chaetophractus vellerosus
ACTACCATCCAATCTATTTCTTTCCATGTCATCTTGGATTTGAATCCATGCAATATCCATCTTCTTACCAGCCTGTTTCTCCTTAAATTTCAGCCATCGGACTTTGGTGCCTTCTTTTTTTTAAAAAAAAAAGATTTATTTTTATTTATTATACATCCCCCCCCCTTTTGCTTGTTCTTGCTGTGTTCATTTTTCTCTGCGTTCCTCTGTGTCTGCTTGTCTCCCCCTGCTGGGGCGACCTGCCGAGTCAGCTCACCCGCGCGGCAGCCCGCCTGCTCATGGGGGCTTGCCTTTGCTCGCGGGGGCTTGCCTTTTTTTTACCCACCCACGTTGGCTTGCCTTCTCGAGGCCATCCGCCCATTCGAGGAGGCCTGGGGACCGAACCCGGGGCCTCCCATGTGGTAAACTGGCACCCTACCAACTGGGCTATACAGCCGGCCCCCTGGTGCCTTTTAAATGTATTCACATTAGCTACTGTCCTGACAAGTTCAACATCCTTCTTTTTCTTATGCTCATCAATGGTCTTTGCCTAACTGGTCACCCATTTCTTCTGGAAACTATTTTTCCCCATAGGTGCAAGCAACACTCTTTCCCAGCAGTTCCTCCTCTCTCTTCTCCTTCTCTGTTCCCGGCATGCCACCAGAGATGCTGTCTCTTTTGTTCCTTGCTGTTCTCTTCAATATGACCCCTCAACTTATGTACTCTTCACGTTACATTTTTATATATCATGATAGAATATAAATATCTCTCAGTCTTAATTTCTCATCTTTCTTTCAGGACCCCATTTAAAATCAATGTTGAAGACATTTCTGCTTCAGTGGCTCACTACCAAGTCATATTTCACACATCCCCTCAAAACCCTCCTGCTTTGCTGAGCCAGTCGCCTTCCCGGGTGTCTCTTTCTGTGAACAGGCAAAAATACACAAAGGATCCTGCCGTTAGTCCAAGCCTGTACCACTGTCCCAAGTGCCGAATGCCAGCAGACTGAAAACTGAAGCCTGCCGGTGATGACGTGAGAACAGGAGGCTCGGCAGATAAAGAGCCTCGGCGGTTCATTTCTGCACGCAGCTAGTGCTCCGATTCCTGCAGGGCAGGGACTTCTGCGGCGCGCTTAGCTCGCAGCCTCCCAAGCTGGTATGGCTCAAGGAATAATCATTCCATTCAGCCTGCAACTCAGCAGGCTCACAGGGTCTCTGCAAGTCTCCCACAGGTGGACATTGACAGTTCTGGCAGGACACTGTCCAGGTGAATCATGGTTGACACTGACCTGAAACATGGGTGGCAACAAAATTCTTAAAAGTCCCGGGCTGGAATAAGATTCGGGCTTTCCCAGTACAGTTCACTTCGCACGTCCAGTATCCGTACAAGTTCAAGTTCGTCAAGAGCACAGCTAAGGAAAGAACGACTGTGACCGCCTAGCCCCCGCCCCCGCTCTCGCCACCCCCACCCCAGGGCCCTGAGATGGGATTTCACGCAAAAAACTTTGAGATGAAAGAACAACGTGTCCCAGCTGTTTGCCTTTTTGTTTGTTCTAGTTTTGGTTTTGTTTTTGTTTTTGGGGGGAGGGGAGGATTAGGGAGCAGAGGAGGAGGAACGCAAGCGCCCTGCCCTGCTTTCATGGGGGTGGTCGCTAAGGCAGCGGGAAATCTTTGGGGGAATAACCTCCTTTCTGCCTGTGCCCGCCAGCTCACTCCCTGCCCCGCAGCCGGAGGCGACGGGCAGGCTGCGACGCGGGCGCAGATGCGGGAAAGGAGGGCAAAGGCGGCGGCGCGCAGGGCCCCGGCGCGCGCAGGGGCAGGTGACACGGCTGGGGCTGTGGGTTCCCGGGAGCTGGCTTGACAGTTTCCTCCCCGCCCACTCGCAGGGGAGCGCCAGGCCGGGGTGCACGCGCGCGCAGGGGGCCATAAAAGCGGCGGCGGCGCGGAGACGCGGAGCTCGCCCACCTCGCCCACCGCCCGCGCCCGGCCGCGCCATGCACGTGAACGGCAAAGTGGCGCTGGTGACCGGCGCGGCGCAGGGCATCGGCAGAGCCTTCGCCGAGGCGCTCCTGCACCACGGCGCCAAGGTAAGCGCGGCGCCCGGCCGCGGAGCCCCGTCCGCCGCGCTTGGGACGGTGCCACCGCGCCCTGGGGCTGCGGGGCAGAGGGGAGGCTGCTGCCCCACTTGCCACCGTGCCAGGCCCTGGAGCCGCGGAGGCTGAGCCCCTGCAGCAGACCCCGAAAGCGACCCGGGGAGCGCCCGAGCTTTCAGGTCCCCGCGCGGCGCGTCTTGTGTTTATTTATTGTGCGTGCGTCTGTCTGTCCCGTGATGTGCGCGGGACGTCGGCTGCTCTCCTCCTGTCTATAGGTAGCGCTGGTGGATTGGAATCTCGAAGCAGGTGTAACGTGTAAAGCTGCCCTGGATGAGCAGTTTGAACCTCAGAAAACTCTGTTCATCCAGTGTGATGTGGCTGACCAGGACCAACTGAGAGGTAAGACGGGGCAATCAGCTCATCAACGCGGAGCACGCCCCAACAAGCAACAAGCTGCCGGCAGCGCGGGCCACAGTGTGCGCAGCGCAGCTCCTCCCGGGAACCGCCGCGTCCAAGCTCCAAGACACAGCTTTGCTTCCCACACGCCACTAGCCATAAAACTTAAGGAAAGCCAAGACTGCTTGAGAAATCCTTTCATTTTAGTCATTTGGCAGCACGTAATGTAATCAAAATTCCTTTGTGTAGTCAAAGACAGTGCTGCTACAGTAATTATTAAATAATTAACATTGCAGACTAAACTTGGAAAGGTATATATAGTATGCCAAAGGACAGTGGCAAACACACTTCTCCCAGAAAGCTGGAAGATGCAGAGTCCGATGTTGACAATGTAATGTAGCCGTGTTTTCCTCTTAAAGCGTATTAAAATACAAGTTCAAGGCTCATCATCATAGATACACTAGATGCTTTTAAACAGATGTTCTCTCTGGTTTTCCCCTGTGAGTTGGTCCTTGAAAATAAACAAATAACTGTACTGCAGTGTTGGAATTGCGGAAGAAAAGTCTCTACCAGACTTTCCTCAATGTTTTCCTGTTTCCTTCTACTCACTTAAAATAGACCGCTTTACATATGAAATAGCAGGAGCAATATTGGTATAGACAATAAACAGGTTTGGTCTTATAGAGGCCCATTAGATTTGCATAAAATGCATTCTATAGGGAAAAAGGAAAAGAAAATATTTGTATTTCATAACGTTTTGTTCAAACAAGCTCGAATAAATTGTTAGGCTCATCCTTAATCAAAGGTTCATAAAAATTCTATAAAATTCACTCTAGGGCCCTTGTTATTAAAAGGACACTGAGGTATGAATTTCTTTTAAAATTTGTTCTATAAGAGGGTGTGTTCAAGGAAGGGTTTCCCTACACTTAAGGGAAATTAGTTTGAAGGAGTTTATGCAATTAACATCTGAAATTGCTAATAAAGATCTATAACGTAGACTATAAACATGAGTAGAATAGATCTGCACAGTCAGTACTAGTGGAGCATATTTTGCCAGAGGATAAGATTTTGTGGACTGCACATGATAAATTTTGCACCAGGTGTCAAATTCCAACATCCATGCTGATGAAATAGGAAACACTATAGATAATCTGAAAGTCATCTCTGCCAGAATTTATGTAATTTCTCATATGACATTTAACCTTAATTGTTTTACTTCCTGGTATTTAAAATTAGTACCTTGGCTGTAAAAACATTCCTTAGGGATAAGTGATTGTGGAGGAAGAAACTCAGAAACATAATGAGTGGCAAGGGAAGGAATTCTGGTCATGAAAAATCCACATGTTGTGTGGATATCAACATTATTTTGCACCTAAGGAAAGCAGAGCATTGACTCTTCCAATTTCAGGATTTAATGCTGTCTACAACTTTTTTCACTATTTAGATATGTAGCCAGGGGCAAATTCATTGAAATCATAAAAATAGACAGGTAAAAAATGTTCTTGGAGATTAGCTAGATATAAACTCATTTTAGAAATGAACAAGTCGCAATACGGAGACGTTGGGTAAATTATTGAGTGTACCACAGCACATAAATGTCAGAGCGAGGGCTAAGTGTAGGTCACTTGAGCCCAGGTTCTCAGTGATATGTCAGGAGGAAGATGGTATATTTTACATTGGTAAGGAGAGAGCATAAGGAAGCAGTGGAGCCTAGAATGAGAAAAGGAAATTAAAGAAGATGCAATTAGATAAACATATTTAACCACCTAATTTCCTGTACCAGGGGGCTGTTGAAGTGGAGTTTTGAAGAGTGGATTAAGACTCAGCATGGAAAGCAAGAAAAATAATTTTAGTATTTCCTAGATTATTTTCTACTGCAGGACCTTTTCTTCCTCTAGTAGAGAAATCGATATGAAATCATAAGGAGTAGTTTAAAAAAAACTTCAAGAAAAAGTCACTTTTTAATTTTTGTTGCTGTTATTGTTTTCCATACCAGTACAGTGAATATAAAGGGTACATATTAGAAAGTCTTGAAAATGTTTTTGGCAACTGACCTGCATGGTCATTTATCTGTTTGGGAACTGATTAATCCATGTGCTCCCAAATCTGTCTGGTGGTTTTTATTAATTCCGTGATTTTGTTTCGATCAAAATAAAGTTTGTGTTGATCTAGTTTTTAAGTAACTCATATGTTGGCCTGGAGATCTTGAAACACATTTATATCATGTGGAAGATAAACCATACTTTAGTCCCAAGTAATAGAAATAGCAACATTGGGGGAAAAAGTCCAGGGAAACAGTTTTAACCCAGTATAACTGTAGAAAAAGCTGCTTTGAGAAATACTAAGTTTCCTGATACTAAGATGGTAACACATAGGTTGGACGAGCTAAGGGAGGTTTGTAAGGGTTAGGTAAGCTACTGGAAAATGTAATGAGCGACCTTCAGGCTTCAGAAGCTATGCAAACTTTACCATGGTTGAACCTAGTTTTTCTGGAAACTAGGAATGATGATAGGGAAGAGAAAAAAATGAAATAATAAACCTCAAAGTTACAGCAATCAAATAAAACCAACTCTGTGAAAAGGAGACTTCTGATTTTTATTTACCCGGATATTAAAAAATCCCAGAATGATCATAATGGATCTGAATATACAAGAAGAAAGTGTTATATGGCACTTTCTGGACATAATATGGTTTATTAAAAGGGGCATTTGTCATAGTCTAAGCCATGGAGTTCCAGTAACTTCTTAGGGACAGAAAGATACTGCCTGCCCAAACTGACTTCAAAGAGCTCTTAGCTTGGGATGCTCAGGTCTCTGAAAGTTAGTGCCTTAAGTTACTGCTTATAGAAATTTAATAGGAATATAAATCACTTAGGGATCTTGTTAAAGTTTAGCTTCTGACTCAGGTGGGGCTGTGGTGGCCCAAAATTCTGGATTTCTAACAAGCTCCCAGGCAATAAGAATTGATATTCCAGGTCCACGGACCACAAATTGAGAAGCAAAACCTTGAGTCACAGCCTATGAATGTAATTTTCCCTATGAGCGTAAGATAAATAAAAATTTATTTTGTGATGTGGAATATGATTTATATGTATATAGGAAAAGTAAGGAACTATCTATAATGTCTTTTCTTTTAATTAGATACTTTTAGAAACGTTGTAGACCACTTTGGAAGATTGGACATTTTGGTCAATAATGCTGGAGTGAATAATGAGAAAAACTGGGAAAAAACACTGCAAATTAATTTGGTAAGCTATTTTAGTAAAGTTTATCTCCTAAAATTATTTACTAAAGTGATGTTTGAAAAAAAAAAAAAGTTCTTTTATTCATAGAACCAAAACAATCACTGCAATAGCTCCAAGATAGAAATAGGGAGTTTACAAGAAGTTAGGGGGAAAAAGCATTTTCTTTTACAATTAGGAAGACATGTGAGACTTTTTATTATTAAAATCACTCTTTCACAAAATATTAAAAGGAAATATGGATGTAAAAACACACATAGTTCCTTGCTAACTCAGGAGTTGGCAAACTATAGCCCATAGGCCAAAATGACCTGCCACCCTGTTTTTATATGATCTGCAAGCTAAAAATAGTTTTCACATTTTTAAATGGTTAGAAAAAAAGTCAAAAGAAGAATAGTAAACATATGATTATATGACATTCAAATTTCAGTGTCTATAAATAAAGTTTTATTTGTGCATAGCCACAGCCATCATGTAAGCATTGTCTACGGCTGCTTTAATTCTACAACAGCAGAATTGAGTAGTTCTATTGAATAGACTCTAGAGTGTTCAATGCCTAAAATATTTACTATGTGGCCCTTTACAGAAAAGTTTGCCAGCCCTGGCTTAACTTAAGTTTTTTAAAAGTATATCTAAATTAAATGCCAAAAATTTAACAAAACAAGGTTAAAGTGTCAGTTGGACTTTGTTATTATTAAGCTATTTTTAACCAAAAGTTTCTCAGTGTGTGTAAATAAATTCTACATTGATGGTTATTCCACTGTTACTTGCATTATAAAAAAGGTAGAATTAAGTTATACAATTCAAATAATGTTGATTTATCCACTGTATCACGAATTTGTTGGTAACCACATTTTGTAAACACACTTAACAGAATCCCAAACCTTTTCCAAAATAAAATTTTAGAGCTGGGGTGTGCATTGGAGTCACCCTGCCCTTGGTGAGGTTATTTCTTACTAGCTGCACAAAGCAGGCCTATAAAGTGCAGTGTTAGCCTCTGTGGGTTATTAACATTTTGGGTGTGGCCTCCCGCTTCTTGATATCCTCCTAGGAGATTAAAACTCTTTAAAAACAGGAACCATGCTATGTTTCCCTTTGTAGCTCTCAGATATCAACACAATATCTTGAACATAGTGCTTAGTCAATAAATGTTTGACTTGAATTGACGTTCCCGTGAATAAATTGTCTATAATAAGAACTTTGGCAGCGTTTTGAGAAGTACATTACCCCACCTAAGAGCTGAGTCCCTGTGTCCCACTTTGATAAGGTTACAGAGTGCTCCCCAACCTCGTCATTTACCTGAAATCCCTTAATTGAGAAGAAAATATGCCATGTTACAACACAAACACCTTCCTTCTTGAGGTTCTGTTTAAAATTTGTCTCAAGTGTTCCTGGATAATTCATATTTCAAAGTAGCTTTAAAATCTGTTTGTCAAGTTGCCCTCAGACTTCTTCTGGGAGTCTCACGGAAATATATAATATACTAATGTATGTAAATATGCTAAAATAGAAAGGTATATATTTTTCATCATATAAATAGTCTAATCCACACTGGAGAGACTTTACCTGAGGACCGTGTTGTCATTCCATATGTAAAGAGGGTAAAACCAGCGATTTTGTAGGGCCCTCTTTAAATAGCCTTTAATAGAAATTAATTTTTTCTCTGTAAGGCTTATATTCGTTGTGAAGATAATTCCTAGACACTTTGTCATTTTTCTTCTGCTACAAATACTTTCACCCTTTTTATTACAATATCTAATTGGATATTGCTGGGATAGAAGATTACTCCTGAGTTTTACGCTGCTTTTGGATTCTAATACTTTGTCCTGTTGATTTTCTTGGACTTTTTCCTTTAAGTGATCATATTACGGGCAAATCATGACAGTTTTTTTCCTCTCTGCTTCAAACCCTTTAGGCTCTAATTTATCTTTCCTTTTTTTTGTGTCTCACTGAGGAGGCCAGAATCTCCTGGACAGTAGGTTTGGAGATAGTAAATCACCTATTCTTGTGCCACCTTAAAGGGAGTATGTCGTAGTTTCTTAAATAATTACTTTTGTCATGGGTTTTTTATTTTATTTTTTGAGGAGATACCTGGGATTGAACCCAGGACCTTATATGTGAGAAGCAGGAGCTCAACCACTGAGCTACATCGGCTCCCCTGTCGTGAGTTCTTGATATATAGATTTTAAGAAGTCCCCTCTCCTAATTTTCTAAAATATGTCATTAAAATAGGTGTTGGCCATGGTGCCTGGTTTTTCTGAGTTGAGATAATTCTATGATTTTCTTTTTTTTTTTAAGATTTATTTATTTGTTTATTTATTATATATCTCCCCCTTTCTGCTTGTTCTTGCTGTGTTCATATTTTGCGTTCTTCTGTGTCTGCTTGTCTCCCCCCTGCTGCGGCGACCTGCTGAGTCAGCTCACCTCACGGCGGCCTGCCTGCTTGCGACAGCCTGCCCTCTCGAGGCGGTCTGCCCACTCGAAGAGGCCCCGGGAGCCGAACCCGGGGCCTCCCATGTGGTAGACCGGAGCCCTACTAATTGAGCTACAGCCGGCCCCCTGATTTTCTTCACTATTAGGATAATGTAGTGAAAGAAAATGAAACATTTTCTGACTATGAATCATACTTGCATTTCATGGATAAATCTTACTTTATTATGGTATAATAATGTTTAATACTCCATTGAATTTGGTAGTTAATATCTAATTTCATATGTTTGTATCTGGACTTATAAATGGCATTAGCTTATATTTTCTTTTCTTTTTTCTTTTTTAGAGCAGTTTTGGGTTTACTGAGAAGTCATGCAGAAAGTAGAGAATTCCCATATACCACCTCCCCTCACACACCAATTTTCCCTAGTATTAACATTTTGCATTAGTATGGTACATTTACTATAATTGATGAACCAATATTATTATAACTACATTATTAACTAAAGTCAAAAAGTGATGAGAAATATCGTGAGCCAGGCTATCCTAGTAAAAAAGCACAGCAGTTTTCCCCCTTTGGCATCACTTAATGCTATTTTAATAGCTTCTTCGTTAATTTCTATAGAGAATTTCCTAAAGGTCGCTAGCATATAAAGTTCCTATTTTCAGTGCATTCATAATGCATAATGAATCATGTCTTTTCTCTGAGAAACACAGGATGGAACAATTAAAATTAATATAAAGAAATGTGCAAAGGAAAAAGTGTTTCACAAAGGTAATAGGATTTGAATTCTCTCTCTTCATCCTGCTGAAAGGTCTTGTTTGTTTTAATATAGCTTATATGAATAAACACCTGCTCCAAGATGGAAAGCACCTACATCATCTGCAAATAGGAAAAGCTAAGAGACCAGGGGAATTTTACTGTGACCCTTTGGCTACAACCTACTCTCCTGGTTCCTTCCCACTGATGTTTAGCTTGCTTTTATTTTTCTTTGGACTCTGCTGACATAGGCCACTCCTTAGCTTAACCCCGGGGACCGATGACATTTATTTAATTTTACAGGGAAAGAACAAGATGTAGCCTTTGTTACTCAGCTATCACTTAACTTCGTACATCCCTTCCTACCTACACCCATTGCAAGGGTAGATTAGAGCCTGGCCTATCAATGTGCTTCCAACTTGATTAACTCTGCTGCTATAATGCAAATATCTATGTGTCATTTTTACAATCACTTATTTTTAGACTCTGCTCTGGGTGTATTTTGCCTCTCTATTGCTCATACAGTTAAATGAGTGCCCTTCTGCAGGCTTTTCCAAGTTACTGTGTGTGTCAGAGTGCAATCATCTGGACCTCAAGTGTCTCTCCCTGTTCTGAAATCTTAAACAGAATGATAGCTCTATCACTCTCAAAGACCTTACCGTTTTAAAATTTTTATTAGAGTTATTTTATACATGTGTAATTTATGCTGGTATACCTAAGTTCTTCAAGGCAGAAAACTGTTGTTTTGTGTCTTTAGACATGCAATATTATTTATTGGAAAAATAAAGTTGCACTACATTATATTTTGCATACATGGGTATTCATCTCTGTGTTTTAGTGCATTGTCTAGAAAATTCCCCAGCACGTTAGTGTTGCCAAACAGTATCATCTGTCCTTCCACTTATTCCTCCCTCGCTCAGCTGAGGGTACCACTTATCCCACACAAGGTGTCTTGGTTTGCCAAACAGCTGCCAAAGTCCCAGAAAGCTGTTGGCTTTTATAAACGGGATTGATTTGGTGTAAATTCTCATAGTTCCAAGGCTGTAAAAAGTCCAAACTGAGGCACCATTAGAGATGCTTTCTCACCAGTCCGCTGCTGTTGATCCTGGCATGTGGCCACACGGTGAAGTGAGAGCTGCCAGTCTCTGCCCAGGTTTCAGCCTTCCCCTCTGGGCTCACCCCTTCCTCTTGAGCTGCTCCATGTGCCAAGCCTCTTGGTTTCATGTTTAAGAGATCTGTAGTCCTCTCTCTCCTGGCATAGGGCTTGCTTCTTTCTGGGCTGCCTATATCCGTCTGACTGTTCAGCTCTCATTCCAAATTCAGCTGTAAATTATCAGGCAAATGGCTCATCTCTCCCCAGGGCCTCACTCTTTGAGCCTCTTCACAGGGAAAAATGGCGGCGCTCTCTCGTCTTGTGTCCATCTAAGTTTCCATTTATATCAGACCCAAAAGGGGGCAGGGACTCAACCTGAGTCCTGCCTCACTGAAGTAGTCCATTGAAAAGGCTTACAGCAATCTTAACAGGTCACCTAATCAAAGCTCCTCAGCTGAGTTTAATGCAATCAAAGGGTATCACGCCCAGAGGAACAGATTCCCTTACAGACATAATCTTTCTCTTTTGGGCATTCATAAAATAATCTCAAACTGCCACAAAAGGGATACACAAAACCTCTTCACAATCTTTTATTTCCATTAGGTCATCCTGTTGTTCCTTCTAAAGTCTGAAGCTAACAGCAGCAGCTATTTGTAGCTATGAAGAGCTCACAAGGAATGTTCAGGAATGAATGAGGCTTTGTAAAGCTAGCAGAAGTCACTCTGGCAATTGGGTTGAGGCAGACTTAACTTTGAGTATTGATAAAGCTATCCCGTAGTGTACTTCTTTACTTTAACTTGTTAAAGCTTTAATAAACCAAAATAATTTGCTCCCCGACAAGTGGATTTACAATTATACATGTATTCAATCCATCTGCGCTGGTATATTCAGATAAAAATTAGAGAGCTGCTGCTGGTGATTATTTTTTCAAAAATACACTGACTAAGGAATTGCATTGGAAAGGGTTATGCATTTGGCACGAGTCAATACTGGGTTTGAATCCTGAATCTACAATTTATAAATTGTTAGTTAATTTCTCTGGAAATCCAAGGATCTCCCAGTTTGTGAAAGAAGTAGTGGTGTCCTTTCCTCTAAGGACTGGTAAGCTTAAATTAATTATAATTTAGGTGAAGCACCCAGCACAGGGCTACTACATAGTACTCACTTAGTGAGTTACATATACATTCCAAAGTATCAAAACGAACGTTTTTCATTCCCAGTATCTCATTTCTGTATATGAGGCGGGTTTCTCTGCTCTATGCTATCGCTAATGAAGAGCTGAGGAAAAAGATAGAAACGGTGTCGTCAAGTGTGTCCCCTTGTCAACACAATTTCAGTTTCAATATTAAATAATTTGTCTCTTCATGACCAAAAATATTGACTAAGAATGGATTAGATCATTTTGTCCATAATTGAATTTTAATTTATTCTCTATGTGAAATTAGACAGGATTTTCTTTTCTAACTACAGAATTTTAACTACCTTCACAAAATGGGCTAAAATTAAATGATAGGTGATAGCTAGATAACTAGAATATGTCTGTAATTTCCATTTTATTTTTTCCTAGATACTTGATATAATGACCCAAATATAAGATCCATAAACATTGAAAAAGGACAAATATACATCTAGAATCTTAACAGGAAACATTTTTTAAACAATTTATTGAAGTATATCATTCATCCATGAACACACATAAACTATAAGTGTTCATAAACACCATGGTCTTACAAAACAAACATGCATAACATCACACAGGGCTCCCACACATCACCCCCCAAAACACCCTGCCTTGTTGTGAAACATTTGCTAACAAATCATGAAAGAGCATCGTCAAAGGATTACTACCAACTATAGTCCGTATCTTACTTCCCTATACATTTTTAAAGGATTTATTTATTTACTTACTTACTTTTATCCATTTTTACTCCTTCCCCCATTTCTGCTGCTTTTGTGTCCACTCGCTGGGCAACTCTCTGTGTCCATTTCCTGCCTTCTCTTCTCATCCTTCTTCTCCTGTCTTCACTGGGATTTGATCCTTGGACCCTCCGAGTGGGAGAGAGGCGTCCTACTGCATGCGCCACCTTAGTTCCTGGTTTTTTGTTGCATCTCGTCTTGGCTCTCCCTTGTGTCACTCTCCTGTTACGTCATCATCTTGCTGCGTGGCTCACGGGGCCTGGCGGCTCACCTGCTTGTGGGGCCTGGCAGCGCACCCGTTGTGGGGCCTGGTGGCACACCCACGCATGGGGCCTGGTGGCCCACGCACCTTCTACATTTTTCTTTTTTTCAATTTTTACTGGGAGGTCCCAGGGATGGAACCCAGGTCCCTCCATATGGGAGACAGAGACCCAACCACCCGAGACACATCCGCT
>PVKH010031197.1:0-12365 GCA_004027955.1 Chaetophractus vellerosus
CACACACACACACACACACACACTCCACCCTCATTATTAGTACATGATAAGTTTAAAATCATATGCTACCCTTAATTAAATTTGGAATGTAGAGCAGGTTTTGGTGGTCTTTTCAAAATTCTGTAATATATGCCAACATATCTTATTATTTTCTATCCAATACTTCAGATTCATCTTAGGGAGGTGAGATGGTTATATAAATTCTAAAAAATTAGAGATGAAATTTAAATGATAAGAGAGTAAATTTTCCACTTCAGCCATTTTCATAATTTTTGGTAACACTAATCTATTCATAGAAATCTTGATACCACTTTTATAGTATAATTAGGATACTAATTCTATATACAAAGTTAGTGTCTTTCTGCTAATTGTCATAATTGAGAAACCATTTCATTTATTCCTGCAGTATCCCCATCATATAACCAGAGCACAAAATGTTCAATCTTACATAAGTATACATAACCACAACCATGCAACTTTTCCTTATGACTACCCTCAATGAGTACATATTACTTTGTATTTAGATTTTAAAATGAATTCTGTGTTTCATGTGGGAGACAGCAAAGATTACCGACATGCCAGGCATTTAACTGCTTGCCTAGGACCAAATATTTGAATTGGGAACTGGTATTTCTCAATGTGTAAATGTTTGCCTGTTTCTTTCCTAAATCCTTAGATGTCTCCACTAAGAAAATTAATACTTTACAGGTGTCATGGGACAGTAAACAAATTGCATCATCGTTAAAGTGTTCGATGTACTAAAAGGATGGATAAGAAAAAATTCCCTGTTGACAAACATACAAGGTAAGGAATGAAAACATTTGATGTCTCTAGTGACCTAAATGAAAACAGTTTTTTAAGAGACAGTGACATCTTTAATCCCTTGAACTCTTGCCTGACAACTGGTAACCTCTCTTATCTGAGCCATTATGTCCCTTTAGAATAGTCATCATAACTCTTCATTTCTTATATTTAAATGAAACACAATCATTAGTGGCTCACTTTATGTGCTACTGTTCCTTTTGTTAAACGGAAATTGGACTTGTGTAACCTAATTGAAAACTGTCCATAGAACTCTCTGTAGATTTTATTTTAAAGCTGGAATAAGAGACATGGTGAGGCAAAGAAATAGTATTTTATATGAAAGCAGTGAGACAGTAAAATTCACTTTTCAGTCAGTCTTATAGCTGCTTATATAGTTGCTAAATGCAACTTACTTTTGGGTACAATTAAATTGCAACTACTATATTTTCAGGGAGGTAATTATTTTAAAGGATTCTAGGTGAGAACAAAGATAATTCTTGCAACCTGCCTTACAATTGAATAGCTGCCTTTAGATCTACTCAGTGCATGCCTTGCACAGAGAGGAAGCTCAGAATGGGAATGATTTCAAAGTCTGACTCCCTGGAATGGTAAATACTCTAACCCTCCTAGTTTCCAGGTTGCTGCTCTAAAGGGTTTTATAATCACAAAGCCCAAGAAAATTAAATGGTTAACTTATAGGTGAAGGTAGAGAGAAGAAGGTCATTTCCAATCTCAGGTAGAAAAATCCTTTAAGATCCTTTCACCCTGCCTCCACACTTTACAGTTGAGGAAGCCTGAACCCTGGAGATTGAGTGACTTCCATAACTAATTAGTGGCAGAACTGACATTTAGGAATATCCTGACTCCCAGTTAAGCACGCTCTAAAATACAGTCTCCTTTTCTTGGTTGCAACAGTAGATTCCTCAAGGCAAAAATAAATAAATAAATAAATAAATAAATAAATAAATAAATAAATAAATAAATAAATAAATAAATAAATAAATAAATAAATAAAATAAATAAATGTGTTCAAGAAAAAGTCATTTTTAATGACTCCAAAATCTCATGTGAGCCTCACAACCTTTCCTAACACCCCACATGTCTGTTTGAGCTAGTCTATAAAATGTATAATAGGGAAATAAGTGACTTGAAAAGAAACAAAGATAAAGATTTGTTGCTATGATGGTTATATTAGACACATCATTGTGGACTTTTCTGAACATATAATCATTTGAAATGAAGGAATCTCACAATCAAAAAGAAGTATCAGATCAAATGGCTTCATTTTAGCAATATTAACCAAGAGACTTTCCATTTACCTTAACCATCTTTTTAGGACCATAGAACAAACATTTATGCAAAGATGGCTAAAATGAGAAAAAGACAATTAAATGTTTTACTGACCTAGAAGCATCAATACAAATAACTGAAGGGAACTTTAAAAAATTCAACTTTATGCATAAAGGCATTATACTACTTGAGTAGCTGAGATCAGCTCTAACTGCTAGGATCTAGTATTCAGAAAATTTTTCATAAGAAAAGTGATATCTCAACTGGTAATTTCCAATAGCCAATAAAAATACTACAGCTGGAAAAATATACATATTGGAATTCATAAATTTCCATGAAAACAAGAAAGGAAGTCTTCTCCTTACTTGAAGTAAGTGTGGAAAAGACATTAGTTACTGTCATAATCTAAACTGAAGCCTGATATCTTTACCCTATTATTAATGTGGAAATAGTGACTTGGGTAAAAAATAATAATAATAAAAAAAGTTTTTAACTGCTCAAGAGTAGATTTTGGCTTGTAAAAGACTAGAGACTAAATTTCCAAAAGAAGCATAAAAATTAAAAAGATATAGTATAGAAATAGCAGTAGTAGTACTAAAGAGGTGACATTTACATTCACTCTTTACAAATATTAAACAGGAAGTCATGGTTTAAAAGCATTATCAAAAGAAAGTAAATGTTTCTTTGAGCAGCAAGAACTTGTCTATGCCTAAGATAGAGTTATCAGGCCCATGATTGTCTAACCATAAAGCATGTGAAATATATTCTTTGTTACCTTAGAATGGAAGCATGGATGAAAAAGTCATTTTTCAAATATAGGTCCTATGTTTTAACTCTCCATATCTCGGGAGTCTAAGGAAAAATTATTTTTTAACCTTAATAAAATACTTGGAATTCTCTGAAGGAAGAAGACACCACACAGGAAAGATTAATAGCTTATAAATATGTAAAGATTGCCCAGTAAACCTGGTCAAGAACATCCACAAACAAGGAACGACATGGGAAAAGAAAACCACCTATCTTGGATGGTCTCTTTTCTAAACCTCAGAGAAACAATGGAGGGAAAAATCTGATTGGGGGAGGGGGAACTAATTAAAATTGGGTCATGGAACTGACTTTAAATTTTAAGTTTTTTTCCCCTCTAGATAAATAATTTACTTATATTCTATACAAATTCCCTATAAACATGACTATTTCATTCAACTTTTGTACATTCTTTTAATATTCCTTATTCTCCCCCCAGTCACCAATCTGTCAATTAGCTGTAATAACTTTCAATTTTGTGTTTAATTTTGCTCTTTTACGCTGATTTCCATATTGGTAAAAGAAAGTATAACTACAATTTTATTTTCCCTTTCTCTGTGAAAGCATATCTCACCACGTTGGCAGTGAAAGTGTTAACCAGGAGCATCCCTGACTTGGGGGTGGGATGGGAGGAAGTAATCATATAGTAGTGTTGCATTTGAGGAATTATAATCTTCATATTATCACACACTATTTCCTCCACTAGGCTGGGAATCCAAAAGGAAACTCAGTTAGATAACTTTTGTGCATTATATGGGTGGTAGATACTCAAGAAGTGTTTGCTGCGTATTTATTTCTTTACTTTCCAAAAACAACATGCCTAATATAGCTCTGATAATTTGACTATTAAAAAATCATGTACGTTAGGGGCACTTACCTTTTGTTAGCTCAGCTGTCTAACTTTTCCCAACCATTCTTTTCCACCACACACCATTTGTGAAGAATTGGTAGCTAACATTTCCATTTGATTGTCAAGACTTACCTACACCCCACCAACCTATTCAACCAACCTATTTTGGTGCAACTCATTTCTGTTGCAAGTAGTATACTAAATGTCTTCTTTATCTAGGAAGAGATTGTTGGAAATACTGCCAGGCAAATTCTTCCTCAGGAAGCAGAATGAGGAACCAAAAAGCAGTAACAGATTGGTATTGATAAACAAGATATCTCAACAGAAAGGAGCCAAGAAACCTGAGGTTGAATTGTCTAAGAAGAGATCTGAGAATGCATAAAAGTAACCTCAGGTTTTATTTGACATAAGAAGCCCCTTATCAGCTGCTGTCTGTTGCAGTCCCCCTCACATGTATAGTCAACATGTCTGTCCAGAATGAGACTTATTAGATAACCTCATTTTAAGAGCAAAATGATATGGATATGACTTCTGAGATATCATTTCACCTACTAGAATGGCCACTATTAAAAAAAAAAACAGACAACTACAAGTGTTGGAGAGGATGTGGAGAGATAGGAATGCTTATCCAGAATGGTACAGCCACTGTGAAAGTCTGTTTGGCGGTTCCAAAGGAAGTCAGATATAGGGCTTCCACGTGACCCAGCAATACCACTACTAGGTATATTCCCAGAAGAACTGAGAGTAGTGACACATACATACAATGGCACACCAATGTTCATAGTGACATTTTTTACAATTGTCAAAAGATGGAAACAACCCAAGGGTCCATCAACTGACAAATGGATAAAAAAACTGTAGTACATACAAACTATGGAATATTATGCAGCTGCAAGAAGAAATGAAATTATGAAACATATGACAACATGGATGAACCTGGAGGACATTATGTTGAATGAAGCAAGCCAGGCACAAAAGGACAAATATTGTATAATTTTGCTATTATGAACAAAATATAATAAGCAAGATCGTGGAGTTAATAGCTAGAATATGTCACCAGAGAATAGAATGTGGTTAGAGAATGGAAAGCTGAGGCTTAATCTGTGCAGAATTGGTAAAAAGTTGTTTGTAAATGTTTGCAAATGAATAGAAATGGTGAAAGCACATCATAGGATTTGTAATTGGTAGCACTAATGTATGGGTTTGAGAGTGGTTTGTTTTTTGTTGTTGTTTTATATTTTTAGAGTAATGAAAATGCTCCCCTACAATTTATCCCATCTCAGGAAATGGCAACTTCAACCTTTCATTTGCTCAGGTTGAGAAGGTTTTAGAGTTCCCCTTGACTCTTGTCATTCTTTCACCTCCCACATCCAAACCATCAGCAAGTTCTTTGGCTTTACCTCCAAAATATATCCAGAATCTGACCGCTCCTCACAACATCCGCTGCCATCACCCTGGCCCATGTCATTTTCTCTCTCTTAGGAACTCTGACTGGTTTCTTCACCTCCCTGCAATGTATATTGTCGAGAAGCCAGGGCGATCCTTTCAAAATGTTTACTCAAAACCCTTTAGGAACTTTCCATCTCACTTAAAGTCAAAGCCAAAGTGTTTACCAAGGCCCTACAAGATCTGGTCTCATATTTTATACACACACACACACACACACACACACACACACACACACACCACATTTTCTATCTTCATTCCCTGCTCTTTTCCTCTATATTATTACATAATTTACTTATTTATTGTGTTTAATGTCTATCCTCCCCCACATCCCGCCCCCCAAAACACATACACACAAAAATATAAACTCTTTCATGGTTTTTCAGGGTATTTACGTGTTTTATTCACTATGATTTGTGCTTAAAACAATGCCTGGCACACAGCAGGTGCTCAACAAATGTGTATTGAATTAATGAATTAATGAATAAATTTGATGATATGAGAGCTACACATTTTTGCAAAAATTATGGGCCTGGTCATGCACAACAATAATACCCTCTTTTCAGCATATTCCAAATGAAAACTTTATCAAATGAAAATATTTTTGGCCAATTTAACTTTATTGTGTATTAGTTCTTCCAAAAATGTTTCTGATCCTCTCCAAGAAGGGGAAGGCAAAGCAAACACTTGGATGTGAAGAGAATCGGCTGCCCTAGGTTCCCCTGGGACTTCTATCCAAATCTATTCTCTCTTTGACCTGCACCTAGAATGCCTCATCCCTCAAGCAGCCTAAAAGAAGTTTCTCCCTTAATTTATTTTCCCTTGAAGATTCCTTATCATTTATATTCATTGCTTCCTAAAATTGGGTGGATCCAGAACACCAGCACTCACTGAAAGAAATGACAGTAACAGTAGCATTAGTAGCAGCAGCCAATGCACATTCAGCATCTGTGCCCAGTGCTGTGATATCTATTTTTCACACATGCATTATGTCACTCATTGTTCACAATATCACCCTGAGGGAGATACTTTCATGCAGAGGGGGAAACTGATACTTAGACAGTTGAAGTAACTTGCTCAGTCCAACTCAGTAAATGGCAGAGTTGAACTCTGTAGGTCTCTGAACTATTGGCTAATACAAATCACCTGCACATTTATTAAGAATATTAGGGCCCAGCTAGATAGCTCAGTGGATAAGAGCGTGCTGGGGTACCACATGGGAGGCCCCGGGTTCGGTTCCCGGGACCTCTCTGAGCGGGCAGATGGCCTTGAGAAAGGCAAGCCGCCGTGGGCGGGGCAGAGCCACCGTGGGCAAGGCAAAAAGCCGCCACGGGCAGGGCGGAGCCCCCCACGGGCATGGCAAAGTCATCTGTGAAAAAGCGGAGCTGCCGCCTGCGAAACGCCGTGGAAGCCGGGCAGCCCGCAAAAACACGGAGGACTGCTGCCTGCAAAACATGGAGCGGAGCCGCCCGTGAAAAAACGGAATGGAGCCACCCTCGAACGGAGCGAGCCGCTGCGGAGGGCCGACTCGGTGTGTCCCCGCAAAGATGGGGGAGACAAGTAGCAGACATAGAAAGACACAGAAGAAAGGACGCACAGCAAGAGCAAGCAGAAAGGGGGGGATATGTAATAAATAAAAAATAAATCTTTAAAAAAAAAAAAGAATATTAATTGTCAGGCACTCCCCTGGAGACTCATTCATCAAGATGTGGATGGGGCTGGAAATCTGTGTTTTTAACAAGGGCTCCAAGCAATTCTTTTCATATGCCTGGGAAAGACTATACTCTTTATTCTGCCTCCCAGTCAGGCAGTTTGAACATTATAAATTGAAAAGGACAAAGAGAACTGGTGATTTATAGAGTGCTCCCTACTTCTCCCTCCCCTGATAATCAAGATGAAAGTCCTTGTCAACTGTATCATGCTATGCAACAGGTCATCACAGAGGTGTATGTGGTGTTGTATTTAAATTTTATTGATTTTATATATAAGCAGTAGTCAACTTTTCAGGCCCATTTCACTCCCTACGTAGTCAACTCTCTTAATGAATGTGATATATTCAAAATATTAATAGCAAAGAAGGACATGATACTAAGTTAAGTTTTTAGCAGAAGTTGCATATATTATGCATGCTTTTCTCACGGTTTGGTGAGGAAGTACCTTCTACTCTTCCACACCTGGGTCTCGGGCAGTTAGACACATCAAGGACATGCCTGCTTCGCTAGTGTCCCAAGCTACACACCGTGACGCATCCAGAGGAAGAACGATGAAAGGTCCATGGCGTCACAGTGAAGCAGTTTCTTTCCTCACTGTGGAAACAAATAAAGAACTTGACAAAATATATAAGGAACTGTATGAACACATGATACTAATTATATAACAAATGAAGACCAAGTATAAATTTTTTTAAAAAAAAGGGTTAGAGGGGAAAGCAATTTGGTGTGTTGGAAAGACCACAGACTTTTGAGCCAGTTGGGCTCAGGACTATATCCCACTTCTTGAGTGATTCAATCCTCAGAATTGTCACTGACAAGAAATTTCATTGTAATAAAATAGATTCACAGAAAAAAATATTCTGAGACTAATTACTGGATGTTGACAGACTCTGAGGTTAAAATGGTGTTTATCAAAGAGGAAGAACAAATTGTTAAGTAGTGACTTTCTCACTTGGGGCTCTACTTGTGCATTCTGATGATGACTTGTGCTCTAGTCTCTGGAGGAAGAAATCAATTTAAACTCATTTTGCTCTTTGTCTTGTAGGCATAAGATCTGTCTCCAGATAGCAATCATACATGCTAATGAGACAAACCGTGAAACGTTCCTCTATTAATAAATCATGCTGCTTCACTGTCGATTCTACAAACTAACAAAATGTCAATGCTTTACTATGTTTTAATCAAAAGTCTCCACACACACCAAACACACATTCATGAATATGTATTCTCCATATTATGCTTTTCTTACAAACTACATTTCTTAGCCTTTTGAACAATGGGTTGTTATCTTGGCTACCCAATCCTGTGGCCTTGATTTTGAATTTGACAAGCTGCCTACACAGGCTGTGTCTCAATTTCCATTGGTAAAGTGATAAAAGCACTGCAAACAACTCGCCAGGTAACTGAGGAGAGTCTCAAAAAAAAAAAAAAAAAAAACTTCTAGGAGCTTTTAACACTCATATTTGCATGTTAGCATTTATTTGAGTCCAAAGATTAGATTTCGACAGTGCAATAGAGCAAGGGCAGGCTATGAGCTCCATTTTTGCAAAGGGCACACGTAAGCTGAAAGTTTTCATAGCTTCAAGAGCATTACTACCAGCTCTAAAGGCGACTGTGTTTCCGGATTAATAGGGAGTCATTATATGACATTTTACAGGAATAAAACTCAAAATTAGCAAAGAATGTCTTTATAATTGGGATATAGTATTATGGTACCACATGCAAGCACATTCATACACAAAATATAACAGGCATAATGAGAAAAGAAAGTGGCACCAAACAAACAAATAAACAGAAAATTATTTTCTTTAAAAAAAAGAGTATAATATTAGTATAACCTACTTGATAAAAGTCTGTGATTAAAATATTTATTAATAATCATTAAAATTTTGGCTTCCTTTATTCTTTCATTTAATTCACAGATATTGGACACCGTTTGCTTACTACTGTAACTTATAGGTGAGGTCTCTACCTTCATGGAGTTAACAGCTAGTAAAAGAGTGAGCCTGTTTGGGAATTCTAAAAGATATTTTACAATGAAAATATTAAATAAAAATACAAACATATATCTCCTACCCTCAGGTGTTTATATTCTCAGCAACAAAAGTCCATTAACATGCAGCACTTTGCTAAAACTCACTTTAAAATACCTCTCATGATTTTCCTGTTTTAGATAAGAGTGTAAAGACCCAAGAGAAAATACCAAGGGAGAAAAGAAGTGCTATTTATTTCAAACATTTGGTCCAGGGGATGGGGTGAATGGATGGTGCTAAGGGAATCAGAGGTCTTGCACAAGGAAGAGAGCAATAAATATGATTTTCCAGATGTGCAGCAGGGACATCTAGATAAAACACATACACAAAATAAATATATAGGGGCCCGGCTAGATAGCTCAGTGGATAAAGAGCGCGCTGGGATACCACATGGGAGGCCCTGGGTTCGGTTCCCGGGGACCTCTCCGAGCGGGCAGACGGCCTTGAGAAAGGCAAGCCACCGTGGGTGGGGCAGAGCCGCCGTGGGCAAGGCAAAAAGCCGCCACGGGCAGGGCGGAGCCCCCACAGGCATGGCAAAGTCACCCATGAAAAAGCGGAGCTGCTGCCTGCGAAGCGGAAGCCGGCAGCCCGCAAAAATATGGAGGACTGCTGCCCGCAAAACATGGAGCGGAGCCGCCCGTGAAAACGGAATGGAGCCACCCACGAACAGAGCGAGTCACCGCCGTGGAGGGCCGACTCGGTGCGTCGCCGCAAAAGACGGGGAGAGACAAGTAGCAGACATAGAAAGACACAGAAGAAAGGACACACAGCAAGAGCAAGCAGAAAGGGGGGGTGGGGGATATGTAATAAATAAAAAATAAAAAAAACATAAAAAATAAATAAATAAATATATAGACTTCCTGTGTCTGAATTCTGACTTGGAAACTTAGAAGCTATACAAACTGTCATCACCTAAACAGTTCTCTCATCTATAAAAAAGAAGGAAAAAAAACCACAACAGTACCACCAGCTGTGGTAGATTATAAAAATGGACACAGGCCTTACTCCTCCCTGTATCCACACCCATTACTGCTCCTCCCGTCAGAAGATGGCATCTATTTCCCCTCCCTGTGAATACAGGTTGGCCTTGTGACTCGGTTTTGCCAACTCAGCTCACTAGAAGTAGCAGCATGTCAGTTCTAAGCCCATGCTATAAGAGGCCTTGCACTCTCCCACTTTCTCTCCTAGAACCCCTGCATCCATCATGTAAACATGGTGTCTCCAAAATATGAACAGGCTGCTGGATGATGCAGGATTACATGGACCAGAACCAGTCAGCCCAGTTGTCCCAGCCAAGGTCCCAGAGAGATAAGAAAGCCCAGCTGACATTAGTAAAACTGCCCACCTGGCCTACAGCTGGCAGAGAAACATGAGTAAGCCCAGCCTAGCCTCGCTGAGAGCAGCAGGGTTTCCCAGCTAACCTACAGACTTATGAATAATATGAAATTATTATTTTAAACCACTAAGTTTTAGGGTGGTTTCTTACACAGCAAAAGCTACCTGATATACACAGCATAGCAAGATATTAGTTTAAACAGAGCCTGCCATATACTAGCACTATATAGCTGCTATTGTTATTAAAAAGAAATGATTTTTAAACTTGAGCCAATTTGCCTAATGGCCTCTAAATCAAAGCCAGCTGGACTTGTTGCTGGTTTTGCACACCAGTGATAGGCAGTGGCACAGTGGCTGTGTACATGACGTCTAGCAGTTAGCCTCAGATCTTTGGAGTCTCCTAACTTTCTGTGCAAGTGATTTGCATCGGAACAGTTGTTTGTCTAAACAACTCTAAATTCATTCACTAATCAGCTGGGTAAAAGGAAATTAAAAATATATAAATTAAAGGATCAGGAAAGCCAAATATTTGATCACCAGTTTTACTAATCATTCTTCCCTATAGTCTATTAATTATTTTGACTCCCCTGTTGACTCTATATAAACAACTTTCCAAAGTGAGCAATTCAGGGTAAAGTTGGGAACTAACCTTGTGAATAAGCTTTCTAAAACTCAGTAGACCCATTGTGTTTTTAAACTACATCATACTTAATAGCTCCCTTAGCTCTGTCACAAGTAGCTTGTGCTTTGACTTAATAAAAATCTTAGTACAACCGTGTATGTTCTTTTCAATACATTGTGACGCAGGGAAACTGTCTTATGTGTGTACATGAGATGAATTATGAATATCCTGCCGAAATCATTTTTATAAATTTTAATGACATTCTTATCTTTCCTTTATTAAGCTTGGTTTTGAGGAATTTTGATGCTTTTTACAGAAGATCCAAATGCCCTTAGGTAATTGCCACCCACATCTTTTTTTATTATGTTGGTTCTTTTGGTTAATGTTTTCTTTTCTGAGTATAAAAATTTATTACAGAGAACATTAGTGTTCTCTTTCTCTCTCACCCTCTCTCTCAAAGAATGTAAGTGAATTTGAGCTGTTGATTCTATTTTTCTACTCAACGTACTACACTTACAAAATATAAAAATTTTATATCCAAATAAGGAAGCTTCAATTTAATTACAATGTTAATAAAAACAGGTAAAGTTATTTTACTTTTGTTAATTAATGCCATCAGCCATCATTTGAATGTACAGAACAACAGCTGTTTCACTTCATATTAGATTCTATCCTCTTAGAATTTCAATGTACTGCAGGTACCCATTGGATATAAATTAAACATTTATTACACATAAAATATTTAATGCCCAAATAACAAGGTTTGGGGTTTATAGACTTAGCATGTAAAAATGACCTTATAAAACTAGTATTGCAAATTATTTTAGTAGTGGAAGAAAATTTCCACTTTTAACATTTTTGAAGAACTATTACTATGTTCCCAATTATCAGTCTTACAGTATTAACTAACTAACATCTTCCTCACTTTGGAACCAAATATGATTATAACACATTGAGATGAATTCTTTCACCGATTGGTGAGGGAGTAAACTCATGTGAGCATTCAGGGGCCAGCCTTTCATGGGTTAGTGAACAATTGGAAGGACATGGGTGAGGGTCTCTCTATATGTTCATAAGAAAAGTTAGTTTGTACTGAACTGCTTTCTTGTGCTGATGTCAAAAGTACCTAGTCACTTGTATATAGCATGGACCTTCATATTTACAGGGAATCAACAATTCCCTGGCACTTCTGAAACACTATCACCTTCTTTTAAATCACTTTTAGAAAGCCATGGGAAAGTGAAGATTCAACTGGCCTTATAGACCCCACATTCAAGCAGAACCAATTCTTATAATTTTCAAACAGCTGATTCTAGTAGTAGACCAAGAAAGGCTTGAACAGGATTTCCTTCTTCCTTGAATATTGGTAGGAAAATTGGGAGAGAAACCATCAAACTTCATAGATCCTAGACTTACAGCTAGAAGAGATTTTAATGGACAAAGCCCCTGTATTTTATATTCTCCATAAA